>PVJC01009756.1:0-45194 GCA_004026665.1 Murina feae
CTAACACCTATCCTCCTCAAACTATTCCAAAAGATTCAAGAGGAAGACTTGCGTAGACTTTCATAGTTATTGAGGCTGTTTCTCCCACACACGCTTCTTGTAGCTGACAACTAAGTTGTGTGGTCTAATATAGTCACCTAGTGGTCAGTGCAGGCCACTACTCCATCTTTTCTTGATGTTCATAATTCAATTTAACTCTACCTCAAGCAGTATCATCCTCTCTTCCACAAAGAGAAGTAGAAATGTCATAACACACTACTATCTATTGTCAAGGATGAGTAAGCAGCTTTATTTTATGTCTTTTATTAAAGGGTCAAATATCTCTGGCCTTGACATTTTTGGAACTTTAAATCAGAATAAATTATATTGGTTCTTTCTCATTCTTTTCTATTTTCTACAATTATAGTATACTATTCCTTTGTCATTCTATAATAAATTATTACATTTCTAGTAGTGATCCATTACTGGGTAAATATACTATTTAGGGTTAATCAGTATAACAGTTTAGCTACTAATGAGAGAAAATTATTCTCCCACAGCCAAAACAGTCATTCTACTTCCTGTCCACGGTGGAACTGGAAGTAGCTTTGGAAACCTTTGGAACTAAGTATTAGGTCTGACTAGGAATTCACAACCTATGTGGGGAAGTACCAAGAAGGTACACAAGGGTATGCAAGACTGAACCAAATCTCTTAAGAACTAGCTAGAGAAATTAATAGTTACCAAAGTTTCCAGATTTGCCTTTATCTTCAACAGATGGCTGATACTGTGGTCATGGGCCTACCCTGATTGATGCATATTTCAAAAGGCTCTTATATAGGGGCCCAGAGACCCCCAGACTCCTAATAGTATGCTGGATTTGTGGAGTTCTGGGCCAGAGCTATTTGTAGTGTATCAGCTGCAGGGAAATACAGTGTCTGTTACCACCTGCCAGCAAAGTTAATTACAATTCATTTTATAAGAAAAGGTCCTCTGAATTTTAAGAGATAGTCACAATAAAACTTACAGTGCATTAAAGAATTTTTTCCTTTGGAAGACTTAAATTTACTTCAGGAATTTCTCAATAGAATGGAGAAGCATAACTTCTCTCTTTTCTTCCTAAATAATATTTAAAGAGAACATGGTCTTTGGATAGCTGGGGAAATACCCTTGTGACTAGCTTAGCAGAATCAATCTGAAAAACTTTTTATTAATAACTTTCCAGTTATTCAGGCTCCAGGCCTGAGCTATAAAAATGTAAATATGCCACAGGCAGTTCTTACAAACTATTAAAAAAGCAGTCCAGACATTTATTTATGCTTGTTTTATTTCTTATATTTCTCTAATTTTTTATTCTCTTTTATCTTTCCTCTTTGATTATTTCTCCTCCTCCCTTCTTTTATTATCACTCTTCTTCCCTGTGTATATTCTCTTTTCCCCCCATTTTGCTCTTACCTTCCTCTTCCACAACCTTTACTAGTCGACATTTGGGTATTATTTCCCTATCCCCTGTTGCATGTCAGGCAGTCTACAAAACACTTTTAAAATACAAAGATCACGAGAAATTCCAAAATGGTGGTGGAGTAAGTAGAAGCTACACTGACACTATCCCAGAAACAAACTGGAAATAAAACTAAAATACAGAAAACCACCCTGAAAATTCAATTGAAGACTAGCTGGAGAGAACCCTGATAACCAAGGACAGAAAGTAGAGACCACATAGAGACTGGGAGGAAATGTAGAGATGTGAGAAAGCTGGCCATGCTCCCATAGACAGAAGCTGAAGTTCCAAATGGTTAGCTCAGCTGTGGAGACTTCTAGAGTCCTAAAACTCAAGCTGGGCTCCCCAGCCAGAGCATCTGACTGTGAAAAGCAGCAGGGTTACTGTCTGACAGAGAGACTGCTGGAAATGCAGGTACACACTTACAGGTCCAACACACAAAATTCGTGTGCAGCCACTCACCCTGGGCTCTGGCAGAGGGAGGGCAGAGTGGACTGGAGCTGTGTGAGCAGAAACCAGGAATGGGGGCTCTGGGGATGGAGCTCAGTGGGCAGCCACTCAGGTTTCCTGTGCTGAGTCATTCCCTCACTCTGCAGAGGAAATCTTTCTCCTGCTGATCTAGGTAATTTTTGCCTGGAGGGAAGGCAGTTTTCCCCACTTTTGGAAGACCTGTCCACCCTCCCTGTGGTTGATAGCCTGAGGCTAATTAGAGCTGATAACTATCAGACTGCAGGAAGAGGCTGGACTCTGAAGGCTTTGAGTCTTTGCCTGTTCTTATCCCTGGACTGGGGCTAGGAAAAGCAGACCTTGGTGCACATCTTGGACCTTTCAAAGGCACTCAAGCCTAGCAGAGGCAACCACAAGCTGTGGATTACTGATAGCCCCAAACGAGGTACTCAGGGCCAGTCAGAAATTGATATTGGGAGGAGTAGCAGATCTATCTCATACATAGACACAAGTCCAAACAAAAAACCAAAATGGGAGACCAAAAAAAAAAAAAAAAGCTCCTAAGGATAAGAGGATAAGAGAATTCTCCAGAAGAAGAGCTAAATGGAGATAAGGAATTTACTAGATATAGAATTCAGAGTAATGATGGCAAAGATGCTCAAGAACATGAAAAAAAAGATATAGTAACTAAAAGAATGACACAGCACTAATAAAGAACACAGTGGAAGGAATACAATACAGATTAGGGGCAGCTGAGGATCAGATCAGTGAATAAGAAGATAGGGTAGAAAAAATCATTCAATCAGAGAAGCAAAAAGAAAAAAACAATTGAAACACAGAAGGACAGCTTAATGAAGCTGTGGGCCAACATGAAACCTAACAATATTTGCAATACCAGATACATCAGAGGGGGAGAAAGTGAGCAAGGAATAGAGAACATGTGTAAAGAAATAATAGCAGAAAACTTCTCTAACCTGGTGAAGGAAAAAGCCACACAGAATGAGGAGGCACAGAGTCCCAAGCAAGAAGAACCCAAACAGCCCCAGCTGGCTTGGTGCAGTGAATAGAGCATTGGCCTACAGACTCAAGGGTCCCAGGTTAAATTCTAGTCAAGGGCACAAGTCTGGGTTGTGGTCTTGATCCCCAGTGGGCATGGAGGAAGCAACCCATCAATGATTCTATTTCTTTTTTCTTTTTAAAATACATTTTATTGATTTTTTACATAGAGGAAGGGAGAGTTATAGAGAGTTAGAAACATTGATGAGAGAAACTTTGATCAGCTGCCTCCTGCAAACCCCCGACTGGGGATGTGTCCACAACCAAGGTACATGCCCTTGACCAGAATCAAACCGGGACATTTCAGTCTACAGGCAGACATTCTATCCACTGAGCAAAACCAGTCAGGCAGTCAGAGCTCAATGATTCTCTTTCATCACTGATGTTTCTTTCTCTCTCTCCCTCTCCTCTTCTCTCTGAAATCAATTATATATACACACACACACACGCGTGCGCGCACACACACACACACACATACTAGGGGCCCGGTGCACAAAACTTTGTGCACTCAGGGTGGGGGAGGGTCCCTCAGACGACCCTGTGCCCTCTCACAGTCTGGGACCCCTCAGGGAATGTCCACCTGCTGGCGTGCCTGGCCAGCCTGGGTGAGGGGTTGAGGGCTGTTTTCAGGCTGCCCACAGTCCCTTCAGGGTTCGAGTCCCTACTGGGGTACCTGGGCAGCCTGGGTGAGGGGCTGAGGGCTCTTTTTGGGCTGCCCACAGCTGCCATTGACCCAAAGTCCCAGCGAGGCTGGCTGGAATCTGGGGTTTATTTATCTTCTATAATTGAAATTTTGTTACCTTGAGCAGAGGCCTAGGCAGGTAAGTAAGCCTCCTGTTTGCTTCAGCTTCATGGCTTCTATAATTGAAACACTGTTACCATGAGCATAGGCTCAGCCAGCCTAGGGAGGCAGTTGCAATGGAAGCCTCCTGTTTACTCTAGCTCTATAGCTTCCAGCCTCCAATCTTGACTGGGTTAATTTGAATACAGCTGCTCTGATTGGTTGGGGATGTGGCTTGGCTGGTGGGCATGGCTTAGGTGTCTTGGAGTGATGGTCAGTTTGCATATTACTCTTTTATTAGATTATATATATATATATGTAAATAAAATTGGGTTCTTTAAAGAAGAACCCAAACAGGCCCACACCCAGACACATCAGATTTGAAATGTCAAAAATTAGAGACAAAGAGACTCGCAAAGGCAGCAAGAGAAAAGTAATTTGTTACCGACAAAGGAGCTTCCATAAGGCTTTCAGCGGATTTCTCATCAGAAACTCTACAGGCTAGAAGGGAATGGCATAAAGTATTCCCAAAATAAAAAAGAAGAATCTTAAACCAAGATTCTATATCCAGCAAAGCTATCATTCAAAATAGATGGTGAAAAAAAAGCTTCCCAGACAAAAAAAAAAAGGCTAAAAGAGTTTTTCACCACCAAACCAATACTGTAAAAAATGCTAAAGGGATTGCTGTAATGGGAAGAAAAAAATAACAAAACATAAGCATAAAGAATTAAAATGGCAATAAATAAGTACCTATCAATAATAACCTTAAATTTAAATGGGTTAAATGCTCCAATCAAAAGATATAGGATACTAATGGGTACTAAAACATAATCCAAATATATATTGTCTACAAGAGACCTACCTCAGAACAATAGACTCACACAAGATGAGAGTGAAGGGGTGGAAAAAAATTTTCCATGAAAATAAAAACAAACAAAAGCTGGGGTGGCAATACCTATATCTGACAAAATACACTTCATATTGAAGGCCATCACAATAGACAATAAAGATCACTACATAATACTAAAGGGATCAATTCAATAAGAGGTTATAACTCTTGTAAACATATATGCACTCAATAGAGGAGCACTTAAATATATTTTTAAAAATTCTGGAGAACTTGAAGGGAGAGATTGACAGTAATGCCATCATAGTAGGGGACTTTAACACCCTGCTAACTTCAATGGATAGATCTTCCAGACAAAAAATTAACAGAGAAACAGATACTCTAAATAACACACTATATCAGATGGATTTCACTGACATTTATAGAACTTTTCACCCCAAAGCTGTAGAATATACATTCTTCTCAAGTGGACATGAGTTATTCTCAAAGATAGACCACATGTTAGGATGCAAAATGTCTTTACAAGTTTAAAAAGATTAAAATTATATCAAGCATCTTTTCAGATCACAATGGAATAAAACAAAAATTTAGCTGTAGTACAGGGATGCTAAATAGCATTTTATTAAACAATTAGAGGTACAGTGCACAAAAATTTGTATACTCGGGAGGGGGGTCCCTTAGCCTGACCTATGACCTATCCCAGTCTGGGACCCCTCAGGGAATGTCTGGCTGCTGGCTTACACCCACTCCCCAGGGGGTCGGGCCTAAGCTGGCAGTCAGACATCCCTCTGGTAGGCAGACCGGGAGTCCTCAGGGGATGTCCACTTGCCAGCGGGGAGCAGGCCTAAGCTGCAGTCAAACATCCTTAGTGCTGTTGAGGAGGCAGGAGAGGTTCCCACCACCACTGCTTTACTGGCAGCCATCAGCCTAACTTGTGGCTGAGCAGAGCTCCCCCTGTGGGAGTGTACTGATCACCAGGGGCAGCTCCTGCATTGAGCATCTGCCCCTCGTGGTCAGTATGTGTCATAGTGACCAGTCATTCCCAGTTGTTCTGCTGTTAGGGTCAATTTGCATATTACCCTTTTATTATATAGGATAGAGGACTGGTACATGGGTGGGGGCCAGCTGGTTTGCCCTGAAGGGTGTTCAGGATCAGGGTGGGGGGTCCCGCTGGGGTGACTGGCCAGCATGGTTGAGGGGCTGAGGGCCGTTTTCAGGCTGGCCACATCCCTTCAGGGAGGGGTTCCTGCTGGGGTGCCTGGCTAGCTTGGGTGAGGGGTAGATGGCTGTTTGCTAGTTGGCCACACCCCCTTCAGGGTGGGGGTCTCCCCTAGGGTGCCTGGCCAGACTGGGTGAGGGTCTGATGGCTGTTTGCAGGCTGGTCACAGCCCACAGCGACCCTAGCTCCTAGTGAGGCTGGCTGGATACAGATATCTGGGATTTATTTATCTTCTATAATTGAAACTTTGTTTCCTTGAGCAGAGGCCACAGCTGGCCTAGGCAGGCAGGAAGTTTAGCTTCCTCCATTGCTGGGGCAATCAAGCCTCCTGTTTGCTCTAGCTCCGTGGTTGCTGGCTGCCATCTTGGGTGGGTTAATTTGCATAGAGTCACTCTGATTGGCTGGTGGGTGTGACTTGACTGGTGGGCATGGCTTATGTGTAGCAGAGTGATGGCTAATTTACATATTACTCTTTTATTAGATTAGATGAGTGGGTTACCAATGAGATCAAGAAAGAAATCAATAACTTCCTGGAAACAAATGAAAATGAACACATAAGAACACAAAATCTATGGGACACAGAAGAGGCATTCATGAGAGGGAAATTCATAGCACTATAGGCAGACCTCAAAAAACAAAAAAAGTAATAATAAACTTTTTAACCCTACAACTTAACTAATTAGAATGAGAACAACAAGAAAAGCCCAGAGTATATACAAGGAAGGAAATAATGAAAATTAGAGCAGAGCCCTGACCGGTTTGGCTCAGTGAATAGAATGTCAGCCTGCAGGCTCAAGGGTCCCATGTTCAATTCTTGTCAAGGGCATGTACCTTGGTTGTGGGCACATCCCCCAGGAGGCAACTGATCGATGTTTCTCTCTCATCGATGTTTCTAACTCTCTATCCTCTTCTCCCTTCCTCTCTGTAAAATATCAATAAAATATATTTTAAAAAAGATTAGAGCAGAAATAAGTAACATAGAGACTAACAAAACAATAATAATAATCAATGAAACCAAGACCTGGATCTTTGAAAATTTAAACAAAATTGATAAATAAATAAACATTTTTTGATAAATAAAGATTTTCAAATAAATAAAATCATAAACAAAGGTGGTGGACTAACAACTGACACCACAGAAATACAAAGAATTGTAAGAAAATACTATGAACAACTATATGTCAACAAGCTAGACAATGTAGGTGAATTAAAAAAAATTCTTAAAAATATACAATCTTCCAAAACTGAATCAGGAAGAATCAAAAAACCTGAATAGGCCAATAACAACTGATGAAACAAAAGCAGCAATAAAAAAAATCTCAGCAAATAAAAACCCTGGTCTGGATGGCTTCACTGGAGAATTTTATTAAACCTTCAAAGAAGAACTAACATCTATTCTCCTCAAACTATTCCAAAAAATGCAAGAGGAAGGATTACTGCCAAGCCATTTTTATGAGGCCAGCATTATCCTAATTCCAAAATCAGATAAAGACACTATGAAGAAAGAACTACATGCTTATATCCCTGATGAACACAGATGCTAAAATCTTCAACAAAATATTAGCAAATCACATCCAGCAATACATTAAAAAGATTATACACCATGAGCAAGTGGTATTTATTCCAGGGATGCAAGCATGGTACAATATTCACAAATCAATAAACGTGATACATCACATAGATAAATTAAAAGATAAAGTTCACATAATCATATCAATAGAGGTAGAAATATTCAATAAAATCCAACACCCATCTGTCTATCTAGCTACCTATCTAATCTAATAAAAGAGTAATATGCAAATTGACCCTCACTCCATCACACCCACCAAACCACACCCACCATCCAATCAGGAGCAAATATGCAAATTAACCCAACCAAGATGGCGGCAATCACAGAGCTGGAGTTGCCTTGGGCAATGGAGGAAGCCAGGGCCCTGTAGGCCCTGAGCTCTATTCAAGGCTACAAAGTTTCAATTACAGAAGATAAACAAACCCCAGATAACTGCTGGGCTGGGACCTTGGGTTGCCAGGAGCAACCTAGGCTTTGAGCAGGGGACCAAGGCAACAAAGTTTCAATTATAGAAGTTAAATAAATCCCAGATACCTGGATCCAGCCAGTCACCCCAGTAGTGACCCAAACCCTGAAGGGGCTGTGGGCAGCCTGAAATGGCCCTCTGCCCCTCACTCAGGCTGGCCAGGCACCCCAGTAGGGACCCAAACCCTGAAGGGGCTGTGGGCAGCCTGAAACAGCCATAAGCCCCTCACCTAGGCTGGCCAGGCACACCAGCAGGTGGACATCCCCCGAGGGGTCCCAGACTGTGAGAGGGCACAGGCCGGGCTGAGGGACCCCTCCAAGTGCACAAATTTTTGTGCACTGGGCCTCTAGTATATATATATATATATATATATATATATATATATATATATATATGCATAATATGCAAATTGATCTGACAGCAGAACAACCAGTCACTATAATGTGCATTGACAACTAGGGGGCAGACACTCAATGCAGGAGCTGCCCCCAACCCACAGGCCCTGATTGCCTGATGGGGAATGGGGAACAAGGGGTTAATTGGCAGCAGACACGGGTGGCAGGGGGTGGGGTTGGCAGCCAGGGAAGATCAGCCCTGATCGCAGTCCAAGCCTAGGGACCCTACCCACGCACAAATCTCATGCTCTAGGCCTCTAGTTTTTACTTGTAAAAACTCTCAGCAAAGTGGAAATAGAGGGGTCATCTCTCAACATAACAAAAGCCATATATGAAAAACCTACAAGCCAACATCATACTTAATGGGTAAAACCGAAAACATTTCCCCTAAGAACAGGAATAAGACAGGGCTGTCCACTTTCACCACTCTTACTTGACATAGTACCGGAAGTCTTAGCCACAGTGATTAGATAAGAAGAAAACATAAAAGGCATCCAAACTTGAAAGGAGGAAGCAAAACTGTCATTTTTTGCAGATGACATGGTATTATACATAGAAAATCCTAAAGACTCCACCAAAAAACTACTAGATTTAATAAATGAATTAGGAAATGTAGCAGGATACAAAATTAACATCCCAAAATCCATGACATTTTTATGCACTAATAAAAAGTTGTCAGAAAGAAAATCTAAACACACAATCCCATTTACCATCGCAACAAAAAAAATTAAGATACTCAGAAATAAATTTAACCAAGGAGGTAAAATGTACTTAGAAAACTCGAGGACATTAAAAAAATAGTTAAAGAATATATCAACAAGTAGGAGAATTTAACATGTACATGGATTGGTAGAATTAACATCATTAAAATGTGCATACTATCCAAAGCAATCTACAGATCCAATGCAATCCCTATTAAAATACCAACATCATCTTTCACAGATCTAAAACAAATACTACAAAATTTTATATGGAACCAAAAAAAAAAAAAAAAGACCCAGAATAGTTACAGCAATCTTGAGAAAGAAGAACAAAGTCAGAGGGATAACAATACCAGATTTCCAGTTATACTACAAAGCCACTGTAATCAAAACAGCCAGGTACTGTTTTGCCAGGCATATAGATCAATAGCAGGCATATAGCAGACTCCAGAAATCGACCCAAGCCATTATGCTCAATTAATATTTGACAAAGGAGGCAATAGCATACAATGGATTTAAGTCAGACTCTTCAATAAATGATGTTGGAAATATTGGACAGGTACATGCGAAAAAATGAAACTAGACCAACTTACACCATACACAAGAATAAACTCAAAATGAATAAAAGACTTAAATATAAGTCGTGAAACCATAAAAATCCCACAAGAAACCATAGAAAGCAAAATCTCAGACATCTCTCAGAGGACTATGTTTATGGATACATGTCCTAGGGCAAAGAAAACTAAGAAAAAATAAACAATTGGGACTACATCAAAATAAAAAGCTTTTGCCCAGCAAAAGAAACTAACAATAAAATGGAAAGGGAACACACCATATGGGAGAACATATTTGCCAATGACATATCTGATAAATAGTTAATATCAAAACATACAAGGAACTCATACAATTTAACAAAAGGAAGAAAAACAATCCAATTAAAAAATGGGCAAATGACTTAGTTCTCCAAAGGTGGTAATTAGATGGCCAAGACACATATGAAAAATACTCAAAGTCACAGATCATCAGAGATATACAAATTAAAGGAACAATGAAGTGTCACCTCACACCTGTAGGAATGGCTTCCATCAACAAATCAACAAATGACAAGTACTGGTGAGAATATGGATAAAAGGGAACCCTAACACAATGCTGGTGGGAATGTGGACTGGTGCAGCCATTATGGAAAACAGTATGGAGTAGCCTCAAAAATTAAATGTGGAACTACCATTTGACCCAGTGATCCCACTTCTAGAAATATATCCTAAGAGACTCGATGCACCAATCAGAAAGAATATATACACCTCTATGTTATAAACATATAAACTATTTACAATAGCTAATACAGGCAGTCCTCAGGTTTTGTTGAACTCTACTTGATGTACGATGTTTCGTGATTACATCGCCATCTCCCATTTATTTATGTAAAAAAAAAAGTTTCATCATTTCAACGTATGTACATATGTGCTTTATTTTATTACTAGAGGCTCAGTGCATGAAATTCGTGCATGGGGGGGGGTGTCCCTCAGCCCAGCCTGCACCCTCTCCAATATGGGACATCCCTCTCACAATCCAGGACTGCTGGCTCCCAATGGCTTGCCTGCCTGATTGCCCCTAACCACTTCTGCCTACCAGCCTGATCACCCCTAACCACTCCCCTGCCAGCCTGATCAATGCCTAACTGCTCCCCTGCCAATCCAATTGCCCCCAACCGCCCTCCTCTGTTGACCTGGTTGCCCCTAATTGTCCTCCCCTGCAGGCTAGGTCACCCCCAACTGCCCTCCCCTGCAGGCCTGGTCTCCCCCAACTGCCCTTCTCTGCCAGTCTGGTCACGCCCAACTGCCCTCCCTTGCAGGCCTGGTCCCTCCCAACTGCCCTCCCCTGCAGGCCTGAAACCCACAACTGCCCTCCTCTGCCAGCCATCTTGTGGCAGCCATCTTTGACCACATGGGGTGGCCACCTTGTGTATTGGAGTGATGGTCAATTTGCATATTACCTCTTTATTATTTACCACAAGGTCAGGAATTGTTATTTTTCTTTTAAATTTTTTTTTTACTGTTTCACTTCATTACTGCTGTGTATGTGCTCAATGTGAGTGACATAGGTGCTTATGTAGGTGGATTCCAACTTATGGCAATTATGACACACCGTAGGAACAGATCTCTGACATAACCCAAGGACCTATCATATATGGAAACAGCCATGAATGGATAGAAAAGCTGTGGTACATTTATACCATGGAATACTATGCAGCAGTAAAAAAAAGAAGAATCTTTTACCCTTTGCAACAGCATGGAGGGACCTGGAGAGTATTATGCTAAGTGAATAAGTCAGTCAGAGAAAGACAAGTATCATATGACCTCACTCATATGTGGAATCTAAGTATCAAAATAAACTGATGAATAGAGTGGATTCAGAGACATATAAGCATGAGAGTGCAGAATCTCAGAGGGAACGTGGAGGAGGGTCAGTGTGGGGGGTAGTCAACCAAAGAACTTGTATGCATAATGCATAGCTCATGAACACAGATAATAGTGTGGTGAAGGCCTGGAGCGGGGGGTGAGGGGGTTAATGGGGAGGGGAGGGGTATATATGTAATACTTTCAACAATAAAAATTTAATTAAGAAAATACAAAGATCATAAATGGAGAGAGAGAGAAACTTTGATGAGAGAGAAACATCATTATTAGATGGATCTTGCATGCCCCCTACTGGTATCAAGCCCGAAAGCCAGGCATGTGCCCTGACTGGGAACCAAGTGACCTCTTGGTTCATGGGTCAATGCTCAACCACTGAGTCACACAGCTGGGCTTTTTTTTTTTTTTTTAACTGTCAACCTACCAACTTTTTACACCTCTGAATGCTTACAAACAACAGTAAAAGTATTTACTATTCATCATGACCTGGTTACTATTTTATTTTCAAAATTTTCTAGTGCTTTAGAAGATTTAGTACAAATAGTTTTAGCTTTTTGACATTTTAACTGTCAAAATTTGGGAGAAAACAACTACAATATTTCTCAAAAGTTCCAACATGTTTACTTAAATTCCTGATCACTTGTATGACCATTTCCCTTAAAAGTGAACACTTTTGTTACACAGTGACTTAGTGTTAGGCTTACCTCTGTCCCATTTATTTTCTGCATATTAAAATGGCTCAGCCTAAATAGTACATAGTATTTCCAGAGTGTAAAATTGACAACTGGATTTCCTTGAGGATCAATTGTCAACTGGTCAATACGATGGAGTTGTGCTAATGCGTTAAACTGTTGTAGCATTGCAAGATTTGTTTCCTTGAATTTAAGGTGCTGCAATAATAAAACACACACAAAAAAGCTGACCATTAAATTTAACCATTTTAAAATAGTTACATTTAAACTTCACTAATTATTCCCTAAGTAAATCTATAAACTTTAAGCTTAGCTAATACGTTTTCAATTACATTAAGTCAACTGAATCTACTAAACCTTACCTACCTTTAATCCATCTAATACATCATTGATGAACTCCATTAATCCATCCAATATTGAATTCAAAGTGATTTCAATTTATTAACAAGCTAAGATCCTTAAAAATTACATAAATATAATAACTCATTACAATGAATTGTATATACTTTTTGCTAAAATTAAAACCACAAAGAAAAATCAATATTATTAAAATTTTAAGAATTTTATAAATGCAGGGTTCACAATGCTTCTGAGAGAACTAGTTAGGTCTTATGCCTGCATCTTGCCAATTCCTATGCAGGCGAGTTGAATTGGCTACGGCAACATCGAGTCACAAAACTGAAAGGCTAATGTAAGTGTTCTTTTCTAAACATACTACCTTCACTTCTACCTATCTTATTTAGGGAGACTGATATGGCAAAAAATAGCTTATGAAAGGCCTAACAGAGAATAACATAACAATAATAACTCAAGAAAGAACGCATATAAATGACAGCTTCTGCAAATGCATAAACTAAATAATATGATAATAGCATAACTGGAAAAGGCTAACTCTCAAAATAATCATTTTATATGTTGCTAGAGGACTCCTGTGAACATTGTGTTAAATGTACATGTCCCAATAACACCAGGTACAGTAAGTGAATATAGAATATATGGTCAGGTGAGTTCCTGTTGAATGCTTCTTTACAAAGTAGAAATAAGCAATTTGAATAAAATTATACTAGTTCTTTATACTTCATAAAGAATCATTTTCTAGACAGATAATTTCCAATATTAACTGAAAGCTGCATTTATAAATAATAATAATTTAAATCCCAGGTCCATAAAATTAACACAAAAGCTTAGTCTCTCTGCCAGATAGAAACTCCATAAATAATAGTTAAAAACAGGTATTTAGCCTAATCATACAGGTCATGACCGAGAATGACTCAAATAGACTACTACAAGCAAATATTCACCAGAGAATTAGGGAACTTCAGCTTCAATTTGGGAAGCACTTGGACGATTTCATCAAATTCTATGAAAGTGAAGGACACTGTTGTCACCATTCCTGCTGTTTGAATGCTCCAATTCCGATCTAGAGATTCCAGTGCTCCTGAGCCATACAGGGAAAGCGTGTCCCCATCCATAGCAACAAGGTGCATGTCTGTGACAGATAAGGCTTGTAAAGCATTGGTGAGTACTGAATCCAGAGACCTGGAAAAGCCAACATACAATTTTAAATGATAGTCTTATCATGCAAAGTAAATAACAGACTATAAAGACCTGTTGGAAAAGGTATTTAAAGTTCTATATTCACTTTTTCATTTAAATAATTAAATCCAGAGTACCAAAGACTAATTTTCAATAGAATATCTGGAAGTTTTAGACCTTCTAGTCATACATATTTTATTTTTATTGTTGACACTATTACAGATGTTCCATTTTCTTCCACCCCCTTTGCCTGTCTCCACCCAGTCCCCACCCCTTTATCCCTCTGGCCATCACCACACTGTTGTCAGTGTCTATGGGTTATGCATATAGGTTCTTTGACTAATTCCTTAAGTCCAGTTCTACGCGCCTCCTCTCTTCTAGTCATATACAGGGTGTCCCAAAAAATGTATATACACTTTAACAGCTGATAGATAAATTCTGAAAATGCAATGTACTTTAACAAACACTGCCTTTATAATTATTCAAAACTAGAGGCCTTGTGCACAAAAATTTGTGCACTCGGGGGGTATCCCTCAGCCTGGCCTGTGCCCTCTCGCAGTCTGGGACCCCTAGGCAGAAAAAAAAAATGCAGACATTGGTCAACCGAGGGAAAGAGGCACCCAAAGGCACACTCCACAGGGGGCCCCACCCATGCCTCCTGGACTTCCGGCACCCCCCCACTTCACCTCTCCTATTGCCCTGTGGGGTCCCTGTCCACCCTGGGACCCCACTTGTAATTTTGCCAGAGTCTGTGATTTTCTTTGGTTGTGCTCAAGTTACTGGCCTCAGGACTATATAAAGACAGATTGTGTTATTCAGAATTAGTGTTCTGCTGGGAGGGTGTATGGGCGAGATAGGGGTGCAAGGGCATAGAGTTTCATTGAGGGAGTGGTACTTTAATTAGATCTTAATTGATAAAGGAGATGTTCTGTGGGCGGAGAGAACTGGAAAAAGCAAGTGGGGTCCCAGGGTGGACAGGGCTGGGGGAAACGCAGCCCCTGTGTGAGCCTCGAAGAGCGAGGCCCCGCCCTCCTGCCTCGACCCCCGCGCCAGCTGGCTGCAGGTGGGACATGAGCATGGAGTGGCAGGGCTATGGGAGGCTGGGGAGTGCACGTGCAGTTTCTCACTGCTGGGAGCAGGTGTGGGCCTGAGCAGGCAGGCACTGGAGCTGGAGGCAGGAGCAGGAAGCACGCCCCCAGCACTGCCTCCGGAGGAGTGAGGTGTGGGAGGACACAGAGGCTCAGCTGCAAGCCTGGAGGGCAGTGTCCCGGGGATGCAAATGGCGGGAAGCCACTGTGCTGCTGTACCCCGAGAGCTCTGGCGGCAGTGACCTCAGCAAGGATAGAGCGAGATGGTGGTGAGTTCCATGGGATCCTTGGGCCAGGGGTGCGCAGGGTGGCGGTGTGGGTGCACAGGGCACAGACCTGGTGGGGCGGGGGACTGTGATGAGCCAGCACCCCGCTGCTGCCACCTGGAGCAACTGCTGCTTGCGGTCTGGGCTCCAGCCAATGGACCTGAAGCCGGTGCCGCCCTGCCAGCACCACCACCACCACCACCTCCACCCGCTGGCTAAGAAGAGGTGGCTGCACCACACTCCCTCTCCAGCTAGGCCATTCCTCCAGGACATGCACGGCCAGCCCACGTCACCTGGTCCAGCCCAGCCGCTCATTCCTTTGGCCGATCCCCGGCACTCACCACCCCACATTCACCCAGCCTGGCTGGCAAGGCGCCACCCTCAACTGGGACCCTGGCTGCACCCAGCTGTCTCTCCAGGTGCAGCAGTGGTGCACCAGGTGCAAAGGAGAAGCCACTACCTGCGGCCAGGGCTAGGCACTCTGGGCCCCAGAAGGGCGGCGCGTGCAGGTGGGCGGATCCGCTGCCCGGGTATGGGGAGGGGGAACCACCACTGCTGCCCGCCTGAGCGGAGCCGCTGTGTGTTGCTGCCAAGAACCACAAAACCAAACGTGGCTCCAGGGCGCTTGCAGCCCGAGCCACCAGGCCCCAGTTCCTGGGGTGATCCTTGCCATGACCTTACATCCCCTGTGCAGTCCAGGGCTCTCGCATTCAGGGACTTCTTGCTCCTTACCACCCATCTGCAATGGAGATGGGTGGGCAGGCCCGAAAACACTCCAGCGGAGGGGGTGAGGGGACTGGGCGCCTCCATCTTGTGGCTATGGGCACTGCCATTTTGTCCCGGAGTGACATATTACTTTATTAATTTGCATATTACTCTTTTATTAGATAGGATGTGTATATACATTTTTTTGGAACACCCTATATTTTAATTCAAAAACAGGCACATGTTCATAAAAAAATAACACCTTTAAACCCAAATGTTTTATGTCAATGAAAAATAACTGATATTCTATTTAGTTTTAAAGCAACCCATTTAATGTATCATAGATGTTTTCATGGCAATACAAATAGATTTTTGTAATCTATAAATTATTCCACTGTCCAGCTGGAAAAAAAACCACACACATTTTACAAAACACTATTTCTATACCAAGAACCATATATCTTATCCTATATAATAAAAGGCTAATGTGCAAATAGACAACGTGGCGGAACAACCGGAACCAAACAACAGAAAAACTGGTCGCTATGATGTGCGCTGACTGCCAGGGGGCATGCACAGACATGGTGGACGTCAGCCATGGTGGGATAGTGGAGCAGGTGAGCGGGGGCACACCCACAGTTGCCCCTCTCACCCACTGCCTACAGCAGCCTCACAGCCCACAGTTCCTTTCAAGGACCCCTAGTAAAAATATGTAAAACATTTGGTAAGACATAAAATAACTCTTAATAATAGTTAATCTCTCAGAAGTTGGGTTAAAGGGTAACTGACTTTCTATTTTTGAATACTGAAAATTTTGCATGTGTATACTACATTTATAAGCAGTAAAATTTATCAACAGTTCTTCCTCATTTTGAAATAAGAAATGAGGAAAAATAATCCATTACTTATATAATGTGTACACATACAAAATTACTTCACATACACTACTCAATATGAAAGTTGTCACTATTTTCAAAGTAGGAGCCACGTTTTCTGTAAAGGTTACTCAGATGATAGCCAGAGAAGAAAAGAAATAGCTTGATTCAACTCAAATGTTCTGTTTTTTCCAATCTCAAAACTGAAACTATGTTTGGCTTTGTTCCATGTGTTTTCATTCTGGCACTTTTACTTTCAGATGTGCCCTTACTAATATTAGTGCTTTGCTCCCCTTTGTGCTTCTGTGGATTTTGCATACTCCTCCAATACATCACTTCTCATACTGCACCATAATTGCATGTCTGCAATTTTGTTACCTCTATCAGATAGTGAGTTCCTTAAGGCTAAAGACTACATTTTTTCATATTTGGGGGCCTGGGGCCTAGTAATGGGCTTTTCACAATGTATATTGAATAAATGCATATTAAAGACCTTAAAAATTTGTATAATGGTGCTGTTGTAGGATAAAGCTGAAAAACCATCACCTGTTGGTTTATCAAGTTTTACTAGATTTATGTGAATGTATATCAGAGCCACCAGCAATTTTCTACCTTTTTCATCTCCTAGCACATATAAATTTATTACTAAAACTCTGCAGCACACTAAAAAATATATTTTTTTCCAAACTGGCAAATAAATAGGTATAATTTTGATTCATTCACACTGGATGGCTATTGTGTTGGCTACTGTCATGTTTTTTATTTTACAATCCAATGGAAAGGAGGTCAGTGTCCTGACTGAGTTGTCAGGTTTGCATATTTTAAAAATTCTTGTGGCACACTGGTTGAAAATTAATAAGAAGCTTGCTAATAACATCAGTCAACTCTAAGTCAATATATAGCAAAAAGACTTGATTTGTGCCAGACTAGTGCTTAAGACAAGGATTATATGAAAACTAGAGGCCAGGTCCATGACATTTGTGCACTGGGGAAGGTGTGGGGGTCCCCTCAGCCTGGCCTGCACTCTCTCGCAGTCCAGGACACCTGAGGGGTCCTTAGCACTGCTGCAGAGGTGGAAGAGGCTCTCACCACCTCTGCTGAGCTTGCCAGCAGTGAACCCAGCTTCTGGCTGAGCAGCATTCCCTTATAGGAGCACCCTGACCACCAGGAGGCAGCTCCTGCATTGAGCATCTGCTCCCTGGTGGTCAGTGCGTGTCATAGTGATCAGTCATTCCTAGTAGTTCTGCTGTTAGGGTCAATTTGCATATTACCCTTTTATTATATAGGATAGAGGCCTGGTGCATGGGTGGGGGCCAGCTGGTTTGCCCTGAAAGGTGTCCCAGATGAGGGTGGGGGTCCACACTGGGGCACCTGGCCAGCCTGGGTGAGAAGCTGAGGGCTGTTTTCAGGCTGCCCACAGCCCCTTCAGGGTGGGGAGTCCTGCTGGGGTGCCTGGCCAGCCTGGGTGAGGGGCTAATGGCCGTTTTCAGGCTGGCCACGCCCCTCAGTGACCCAAGCTCCCAAACTCTCCTTTTTTTCTTTTCTTTTTTTTTCTTTTCTTTTTAGCAGGATGGGCTAGAAGCAAGTATCTGGGATTAACCTATCTTCTATAATTGAAACTTTGTAGTGTTGAGCAGCACCCAGGTCCAGCCAGGGCAGGTGGGAAGCTTGGCTTCCTCCACCACCAGGGGCAATCCAAGCCTCCTGCTCACTCCAGTTCCGTGGCCACCACCATCTTAGTTGGGTTAATTTGCATATTCGCTCCTGATTGGCTGGTGGGTGTTAACGGAGTGGCGGACAGGTGGTTAATTTGCATCTTTCTCTTTTATTAGTGTAGGTATTTGAAAGTATCTTGCTTTTCTTTGTCCATATGATTAAAATTTTAAGACCATTCTAAGATGGCAACTGTGGAACCGGAAACCACTCCTACTCCTAATCTCCCACCTACAGAAGAAGAGAAACAGAATTTAACCAGGAGGTTGCTAACCCACAAACATGTTTACAGAACAGATGGGCACTCTTGTGGTTTTTTTGAAAAATGACAAAACTTGGCAAGCCAACCACTGGCTGATCTTTGAGTTTGATCTCTAAGTTGAAGACTTTTGGGCTCTTCTACAACCATATCTAGTTGTCTAGTAATTTAATGTCTGACTGTGACTACTTACTTTTTTAGAAGAGTATTGAGCCTATGTGGGAAGATGATAGAAGCAAATGAGGAGGACAAAGGTGAAGTACATTGAACAAACAGCAGAGACAAGTGTCCTCAAATGCTTTTGCCTAGAGACACTGCCATGTTTTATTGCAGAATCCTTTTAAAAAATATTTTTTTTATTGATTTCAGAGAGGAAAGGAGTGAGAAAGAGAAACATCAATGATGAGAATCATTGATTGGCTGCCTCCTGCACACCCCCTACTGGGAATAGAGCCTGAAACCCTGGATGTGCCCTTGACAGGAATCAAACCCAGGATCCCCTCAGTCCACAGGCTGATGCTCTATCCACTGAACCAAACCAGTTAGGGCTGGAGAATCTTTTGATGACCACAGTAAAGCTGTTGTTAATGTTAGAGTTAAAGGTGATAAGATAGCAAAATAGATTACTGAATGTGAATACAGAGAAGCTATTACATATATAGGGAGAGTACACAAGGAAAGGTTAGGACTTCCTCCAAAGACAATGACTGGATATTAGTCCCTTACAGATGTAGCTAGTACTAAGAGCAGCTCCACCACTAAAAAGAGGTCTGATGTTTAAGAAGAGACATCTTCTGAGTATTCTCATAGGAAACTGGATCAAGCTATTGAGATTGGGGAGCTGAACCATAGCCTTTTCAAAAGCAGAATGGACTGTATTTAAATTTGATTTTCATCTAAATGTTGCTAAGATATAAGAGAAGTCACATTTTGGTTTTGTCTTGCACTTCTGTATTGATTTAAAAACAAGTCTTTTAGTTTATCCCAATAAAAAAATTACAGTATACATTGTTCTCAGAATCCATAAATGTGTTCCTGGCCCACTCAGTAATAGCTTACAAACACAGTTTACCCACCCATAAGATTAAAAAAGAACTTGTATTTCTAAACCTTACAGGAAAAGTATTCTGTTTATGCTCCATTTTATAGAGGACTATATTTTGCTGGTTTGAAAGAGTATGATGGAGACAGTTTTCTAGCAATTTTCTTTGTTTTGTTTGACACCCTTGTCTTGGACATTCTTGCTGATGGCTGCTAGATTTTAATTTATTTGTTTCCCTATTTGATCACATTAGTGATTCAATTTTAGTGTTTCAATTGTTTTTTTCTTCATGTAACATTGATGAAGGCTCCAAGAATATGTCACAAAAGTGGAATAAACATTAATTTTGGGCATTCTTTGGTAATTTTTTTTGTAACTACAAACCTTTCTTACAGATTTATGCATTTCATTCAAATCAGTGATCTATGTTTATGTAATTTCCTAAACATAATTGTGGACTATAAAAATGTAACATCATAGTTACATTCCTAATTAGAATTAGTGTGTCTGTTTTTGTATCTTTATACTGTATTTTAACACTCTATATTACTTAAGTTATTTTGTTTTGGTAAAAAAAATTTCTCAAGTAGAAAAACAGTCCCATTCATATTAGGACACTGCACAAAACTATACATAAAATGTGTATGTGAATTTTATTTTAAACCACTAGATTTGTCCATTTATTTCTCTGTCTCTGTAGAAGGTAGTACTTCTTTCTGCAAGTACTTATGTCTTCTTTAGTAGTGTCTTCCACACAAACAGCGTTTGGAGCACTATTTGATTATTATGTTTATTGCAATTTTTAATAAATCAAATTATAATAATAGCATTATATAGAAGAAAGTAAAAAAGATTATAAACTATAAATAAAAGTATAAAATTAGAAAAGGATAATTTATTTTATTTAAAGTTTTGTCAAGCAAATTGTTGGGAAACTAAGTGAAAAAATAAGCCTACATTCAGCAAAAACAGTCATATAGTTACAAAACAAAGCAGAAATAATCTCCAATTTATATAGATCTGACATAGATATTCAGTAAAAACAAATGGAAAG
This sequence comes from Murina feae, assembly GCA_004026665.1. Taxonomy (NCBI): domain Eukaryota; kingdom Metazoa; phylum Chordata; class Mammalia; order Chiroptera; family Vespertilionidae; genus Murina; species Murina feae. Next base: position 20,607 of record PVJC01009756.1, read on the forward strand.
TTTTCTGGGCTATAGGTAGGTTCATCCTTCTCAATAGGAAATATAGAACCTGTTAAATAAGTCATGTAATACCTAAACCACGTCAGTTATTTTCTGAACGAGGCTTGAGTTTAGCCTCTGGCCAATACAGAACAGGGGAAGGGGAAGGTGTGATCTGAGAGTTCCATAAAAAACAGAAAGTTTCCTAAGCAATGTTTCTATGTTGAGGACTGTTCTTTCAGTTGTCCTTGTATGAGTGGTAATATGTCCACATCTTTTCATTCATATATATATGAATATTTATTCACTAAACATATGCTGGAAACCCATTATATATAGGGCACGATAGATAGATAGATAGATAGATAGATAGATAGATAGATAGATACATAGATAGATAGATATCCTAAGAATTATGGTAAAGGGCAACAAAATCATCTGTACTGATAAGGATAATCAATATAGAAATCATGTACAAGTTTTTGGATATATCAAAATTTTTCTTCACTTTTACTGAGTTATGTTCCCAGAAATATAAATGCTCTAATCATACTCTGGAATTTATTTAATAAACACATGGAATATAATTTCTCAACAAAAATGACCTCACTTCATCAGATAAAAAGGTCAATCTGGAGAGCTTATTATGTGTTAGGTATTGTGTAGGCCATCTATACTAATAAAAGGGTAATATGCTAATTAGACTGGACATCTTCCAGATGTCCTTCTGGACAAAGCCATGGTGGTGGGGGCCAAGGCAGAGGCAGTTAGGGGCGATCAGGCTGTCAGGGGAGCAGTTAGGGGTGGTCAGGCTGGCAGGCAGAGGTGGTTAGGTGCAATCAGGCAGGCAGGCAGGTGAGTGGTTAGGAGCCAGCAGTCCCAGATTGTGAGAGGTATGTCCTGGATTAGAGAGAGTGCAGGCCAGGCTGAGGAACCATTCTTTCCCTGTGTATGAATTTCATGCACCGGATCTCTAGTAGGGATATAAAAATAAACTAAGACCTATTTGCCCTTAAAGATATCTCAGTCTGGATGGATGGTAGTGAGCAAGATAAATTTAGACATTACTCTAATATAGCATGCTTACTGTCAATAATGAATATTTAAATGATATGCTTTGGGAATACAGATGAAGGAATTATTTATTCTTCTAGAGGGGAGAAGTCAGGTTTCAAAAGGAGGTAGCGTGTGAAGTAGTCCTTGAAAGATTAATAGAATTACATCATAAGTAGAAGGAGGAAGCACAGTTTAAGTAAGAAAAACAAAACAAAGAAAGGCACAGAAGCCTAATTATGTATTACATTCAGTTAAGAACAATTTCAATATGGCTGGAAAACTGCAACATAGGACAGGACAGTGAAATGTATGGGAGGGAGCAGTAGCTGAAGATGAAGCTGGAAAGTCAGATTTTATCCTATAAGTTTGAGGAACAAAAAAGAAAAAAGATTTTTAAATAAAAAGTAATAGGACATATTCAACACAAGGTTTTAATCACATCTAACGTGCCATGCATGGAGCTAGATGCTAGTGTTAGGGATACAAAGATGAATAAGATATGTCTCTGACCACAAGGACCCACTTGAGACAGGTTGTTCCATTTTGTGGAGGATTTAGGAGGGAAAGGCTTGATGAAGAGAGATTAGTAGGAAGCTCAGTGCAATAGTGTGATTAGACCATATAAAAGCATAATCAAAAAGAGGGTATAGTGTGGTGGAAATGGCATTGACAAGATAATCAGACAGACCTTAGTTCCAAACCTAGAATGCCATTGATAAATAGATTTTGGGGGCAAGTAATTTAATTTCTTTGTAGTTTCAGTTTTCTGGTATGTAAAGTGGTGATCTAATACATATTTTTTCAAAGTTGTTATGTAGACTAAAAATAATATTCTAAATCATACTCAGCTCAATACATTTTAGTGATTGCTATCCTATATAATAAAGAGGGAATATGCAAATTGACCGCCACTCTGGTCAATTTGCACCCACAGCTGAGGCTAAGTTCCCATAACCAGTCTTAAGGAGCAATCAGCAGGTACCTGAGGCTGCGCGCCCACCCACCTCCTGCATTGGGCTTGACAGGGGACCTCAGGCTGCTCCCCCCGCCCTGGCACCAGGCCAGAGGAACTCAGGCTGCACCCTCTTCCTTGGTACAAGGCCAGGGGACCTCAGGCCATGGCCCCCACCCCAGCACCAGGCCAGGGGACCTCAGGCTGTGCCCCCTCCCCCAGCGCCAGGCTGGGGGATCACAGGCCACTCCCTCTGCCCAGCAGGGCTTGATTGGGGACCTCAGGCCATGCCCTCCTGCCCTGGCACCCAGGGGACCTGAGGCTGCACCCCCCTACCTGGCAGGGCTTGACAGGGTGGGACCAGATGTGTCTGGATCTAGCCTAATGAAGGAGGGCTGTCCAGGTTTGGGTCTCGAGTGATTTTGAGGTACCTGTGGGTGGTTGAAGACTTGACTCTGGGTTCCATGGTGCACCCCAGACTCTGACAGGAGGAAGATTTTCATACACGTTTTACTAATTTTCTTTAATCTCTGACACTTCTATTATAGAGAAAGAGCAAATAGCAATATTAAAATATTTCCTCTAATTAATCCCCTTTTAATGTGCATGAATTTCGTGCACTGGGCCACTAGTTAATAAAATAAGAGAACCAGATATTTAAGAGAAAATAAAAGTGGGTTGTAGTGGCCTACCTGGTTTGGCTCGGTGCATAGAGTGTCGGCCTGCGGACTGAAGGGTCCCAGGTTTGATTCCAGTCAAGGGTACATATTTAAGTTGCAGGTCCTGGTCAGGGTGTATGTGGGAGGCAATCAATCAATGTGTCTCCCTCCCATTGATGTTTCTTTCTCTCTCTCTCTCTCTCTCTCTCTCTCTCTCTCTCTCTCTCTCTCTCTTTCTCTCTCTCTCTCTCTCTCTCCCTCTTTCCCTTTCTCCCCTCTGTAAAAAAATCAATGGAAAAATATCCTCAGGTGAGGATTAACATTAAAAAAAAGTAAGACTTAGTGATTGATTGCAGGGAATAAAGGAGAGGGAGGAATCAAGTATGATTCAAATGTTTTAGAGCAGGTGACTGAGTCACCTGGCCCAGTATCTTCTACACAGGGTCTATGTTTTATCATTTGTTTTTCCATGAACTCAAATACACTTCCATGGATATATCCCAACTCAAATATTATTTCTATAATAGTAGGCAGTTTGCCATCAAATAGGAATTCTTTTCAAGATCATTAGTGGTTAATCCAAACATTATTTATTCAACTATCCTATGTAATAAATCCTATATAATAAAAGGATAATATGCAAATTGACCCTAGCAGCAGAACGACTGGGAATGACTGGTCACTATGACACACACTGACCACCAAGGAGCAGGTACTCAGTGCAGGAGCTGCCCCCTGGTGGTCAGTGCGCTCCCACAGGGGGAGCTCGGCTCAGCCACAAGCTAGGCTGATGGCTGCCAGCACAGCAGTGGTGGTGGGAGCCTCTCCAGCCTCCTCAGCAGTGCTAAGGATGTTCAACTGCAGCTTAAGTCTGCTCCCCATTGGCAATGGACATGCCCCAAGGGCTCCCGGGCTGCTAGAGGGATGTCTGACTGCCAGCTTAGGCCAAATCCCCCGGGGAGCGGGCCTAAGCCAGCAGGTGGACATTCCCCAAGGGGTCCCAGACTGCGAGAGGGCACGGGCTGGGCTGAAGAACTCCCCTGAGTGCATAAATTTTTGTGCACCGGGCCTGTAGTCTTTATATAAGAACTAATCAGAAAAATATTCTATGCTTTCTTGATTAGTAAAGGACTCTAAGGTAGGGAGAAATGTATTTTATGGATTCCGATTACAACATTTGTAGGTGTGGAAATTCATTTTATGCATTATATTTTATTATAGTAGTGTTGGCTAAAATATCCCAGTGTTCATAGATAAGAAATGATCAAAAATAAACCAGCTTCACTACACGCATCCAATGTAAGCAAAGAAAACATTACACCAAGTACTTTCCCATTTCTGGCAGGGGAAAGAAACCTGCAATGTGTCACTTTACTGTAAAGCTGTCCCAAGGACAGTGAGTGGTAAAAAAATTTAATGGGATATAGCAAAGTTTTATGGAATTTCTTTCTTGAATATGCCTATAATTTTTTCATGGACACTTGTTTCCTGGCATTTAGTTACACATCTATACGCTAAAGGTCACAGACATTGTAACAAAGAATTAGCCACTTTTTTGGCATTATGAAATACTAAAGCAGGGGTCCTCAAATTTTTTAAACAGGGGCCAGTTCACTGTCCCTCAGACCGTTGGAGGGCTGGACTATAGTTAAAAAAACAACAACTATGAACAAATTCCTATGCACACTGCACATATCTTACTTTGAAGTAAAAAAAACAAGATGGCAAAAACACCCGCATGTGGCCCGCGGGCCGAAGTTTGAGGATGCCTGTACTAAAGACTATAAATTGGATTGTTAAAAATGGAAAACCTATGTAATATTTTTAAAAAGCAAATCAGAACTCCAAGGAGGACACTTTGTGGCCCTCCGACTAGCTTTCCACCTTCAGAAAGAACCAGGCATGTATCTTTCCAGAAAAATGAAATTTAATTATATTTTCAAAGACTTGCAGATAATGTAGTAATATAACTTGTAATATTTAAAACACTTCACTTTGTACTTTCAGATAAAATAGACTGAGCAATTGTGTTTGAAACCTCTCCCTTTTAGACCCCATTAAAGTAACTAAAATGGTGTAAACCCAATAAAACAACAACTACAAAGAGGAGGACAATCTGTAGCAAGAAGTTTCAGCAAATTTCTGGTTGCTGGAAAGTGAAAAAGGTTGAGTGATGAGGAAACACAAAGGAAACTATAGCTTTAAATATGCCCTGGAAACAACAAAGATAGCAGCCAAACTGCCCAGTAGAGCTTTGAAAAGGCCCAGTATGTTCAAAGATTGGAGTGAGAAATGACACTGATCATGGAGACATTAATTGAAGATCTATAATTGGACTATCTACTTTTCCCACTTCCAATAAAGCAGTCAGGTAGAGTAACATTGTAATCAGTGGGAGAAAGAAAGAATACTCAATAAATAACACCAGGGTAATGGGCTATTCCTGTAGGAGAAAAACAACAAAATCAGATTTCAACCTCAAACTTAAAAATAATATGTCTGAGATTTTGCTGCTATGAATTCCTCTAGTATTTTTATGGTTTCCTGTCTTATGCTTAAGTCTTTTATCCATTTTGAATTTATTTTTGTGTATGGTGTAAGTTGGAGCCGACGCAATTTCTTCACCAATATAGCTCCTAGGGCAATGGAAACTAAAGAGAAAATAAACAATGGGACTACATCAAAATAAAAAGCTTTTGCACAGCAAAAGAAACCATCAACAAAACAACAAGAAAGCCCACTGCATGGGAGAACATATTTGCCAATGTTATTACCGATAAGGGTTTAATCTCCAACGTTTACAGGGAACTCATACAACTTAACCAAATGAAGATAACCCAATAAAAAAATGGGCAAAGGATCTAAACAGCTACTTTTCGAAAGAAGACAAATGGAAGGCCAAGAGACATATGAAAACATGCTCAAAGTCACTAATCATCCGAGAGATGCAAATCAAAATGACAATGCGGTACCATCTCACACCTGTCAGAATGGCTATCATCAGCAAGCCAACAAACTACAAGTGCTGGCGGGGATGCAGAGAAAAAGGAACCCTTGTTCACTGCTAGTGGGACTGCAGACTGGTGCAGCCACTGTGGAGAACAGCATGGGGTTTCCTCAAAAAACTAAAAATGGAACTCCAATTTGACACAGTAATCTCACTTCTAGGAATATATCCCAAGAAACTAGAAACACCAATCATAAAGGATATATGCACCCCTATGTTCATAGCAGCATAATTTACAATAGCTAAGATTTGCAAACAGCTTAAGTGCTCATCAGCAGATGAATGGATTAGAAAACTGTGGTACATCTACACAATGGAATACTACACTGCGGTAAAAAAGAAGGAATTTTTACCATTTGCAGCAGCATGGATGGAACTGGAGAGCATTACGCTAAGTGAAATAAGCCAGTCAGAGAAAGATAAATATCACATGATCTCACTCATTTATGGAATATAATGAACAACATAAACTGATGAACAAAAACAGATCCAGAGACAGAGAAGTATTGACCAGACCGTCAAACCTCAGAGGGAAGGTAGAGGAGGGTGGGGATAATGGGGAGAGATCAACCAAAGGACTTGTATGCATGCATATAAGCTTAACCAATGGACACAGACAACAGGGGGTTGAGGCATGAGTGGGAGTGGGGGAGGGGGGCAATGGTGCAATAAGAACACATATATAATACCTTAATCAATAAAGAAAAAAAAATTTTTTAATGTAAAAATCAATTTTGAGTGTAATAAACACTAAAATACGAAGGCCCTGGTCAGGTAGCTCAGTTTGGTAGAGTGTCATCCCAATACGACAAGGTTGTGGGTTCTATCTCTGATCAGGGACATACCAGAATCAACTAATGAATGAATAAATAAATGGAGCAACAAATCCCCCCTCCCCCTCCCTCCCTCCCTCCTTTTATTTATTCCTCTCTCCCTCTCCCCTTTTCTCTCTCTCAAAATCAATCAATAAGAATTTTTAAAATAAAGTGTTTAATAGAAGACTAAAATATGAAAAGGTCAAATTTTAAACTTTTAGGAGGACAAAAATGGGAGAATATTTTTATAATCTCAATTTAGTAAAAGATTTCCCCCTAAATACAATCTAACTGAATAAATCATAAAAGAAAAGGTATACGTATTAGTATCTTCAAAATATAAGTAAAAGATTATGTAAAATGCTTAGAGGGAAAACAGGGTGAGGAGAGGGCCCAGGACCAAAATCTGAGCAACAATACCATCTAGAAGTTGAGAGGCTAAAAGTACTTGAAGATATAAGAAGCATTATAAAAGGAAAAAAAATCTGATAGTAATATGATAAATAATGATAAAGGAAATAATGAGACTCAATTAGGTCAGAGAAAGAGTAGGCTTCAAAAAGGTAAATAAGAAGTTCAAAAAACATTGAAAGTAAAGGCAGCACAAATTTTGTTGTTCAGTTAAAAAAAAAAAAAAAGAAACCCCAGATAGCCCTAACCAGTGTTGCTCAGTTGGCTGGAGTGCCAACCTGTATATCAGAAGGTGGTGGGTTTGATTCCCAATCCGGGCACATACCCAGAGTGTGATTCGATCCTGGTCAGGGGAGGCTGGCTACCAATAGATGTGTCTCTCTCTCTCTCTCTCTCTCTCTCTCTCTCTCTTTCTCAAAAATAAAAAACACCCCAGATTAAAATTATATATGAAAGACACGGCTCAAGTATCAAACAAACTAAAATGTGGCACAGTTTTGAATAACTTTTGAAGTGTAAATAAGAGGGGGACATTTGGATTATTATACTTGAATTTGTCTCTTTGAGTGGTTTAGGAAGCAGAAAAGGAGATATAATCATAATACACTACCTAACTCTCAAGTAAAAAATAGTTACATAATAGTCGCATAACCACAGAAACTTAAACAGTTTACTACTTTTCAATCTTCAGAAAATACAACTGACAAGTGTTATGATTACAGAACAGATGATCTTGATCTTGATCTTGAAATGTAAAAGTACAGCTCATAGAACATAGCAAAATTATTAAGAGTTCCAAAGAAAAGAAAATGGTAAGAGTACAGAACTCCAAAACTTAATCCCTTCATAAGAGCAACAAATATACTAACAAGCACTGTCAGATCAACTTTTTCTGAAATATAGAAACTAATTAGGGGAATGCTTAAGAAAAAAATACTGAATTTCAATAAGAGAGTTTTGGAGCATTTTAACTTTCTGTTATCTACTGCCTTACCCCCCCACCCTCCCCTCACAGCTTGGGGTAGCCTTGAAGATGGCAGCTCACATTCTATGTGCAGATTGCTGGTACCAGAAGAAGATATATATATATCTTTACTCTCAAAAAATTGTGGTTGTGTGTTTTGACATATCTAGTGGCTCTGTAAAGGAACAGCTCAAGGGATTGCCTTTGTTTCACCTGTCTTAGAGATTCCTCGTGACAGTTGGCTTCTTCAGTTACATTTGTTAAAAGCATATAAAGGCAAAAATTCATTAGCTGCTGCCACCTGGGGCAAACAATAGACAGACCACGAACTCTGAGGAAGAGGAGACTGGGAAAGAAGATACTTGAGGGCATAAGGGCTTTGAGAAGCTCCTATGTATTTCAGGGACTCTAGAAGATCACACTCATATTCAGGGCTCAAAAAATGCCTAAGAGGACCCTAGGCAATCATATCCAATTGTTGAAAAACAAATAAAAAGAAAGAATCTTGAAAGCAGCAGCAGGAAGTGACTGGTTATGTATAAGGGATCCTCAGTAAGATTAGGAGAAATTTATGGTCAGAGTAAGTTTTTTTCCATTTCTCATCAGAAAGCGTAGATGGCTGAAGGCAGTGGAATGACAGTCAATCAAGTGCTAAAAGAAAAAACTGGCAATAAAGAATTATATATCCAGCAAAAGTGTATTTCAAAAATAAGGGAGAAAGCATGATATTCCTAGCTAAACCACAGCTCTGAGATTTCATTGCTAGAACACCTGCCCTGCAAGAAATGCTAAAGTAGTCCTTTAGACTGAAATGAGAGGACTCTGGAAAGTAAATCAAAGCCATATGAAGAAATAAAGAATAGTGGGAAAGGTAATTACATAGGTAAATATAAAAGCCAGTATTACTGTACTTTTTGTTGATAACTCCTTTCCCCCCCCCGAATCCTGACTTAAGAACATGCTCATCAATTTTAAAGAGAGGTGGTGGGGGGGAGAGAGAGAGAGAGAGAGAGAGAGAGAGAGAGAGAGAGAAACATCAATCGGTCACCTTCCCATATGTACCCAGACCAAGGACTGAACCCACAACCTGGGTATGTGCCCTGACCACTAATTGAACCCATAATCCTTTGGTGCACAGAATGATGCTCCAACCAACTAAGCTGCACTGGCCAGGGTGGTAACTCCTTTTTTCCCATATGATTTAATATAATAATGTATTAAAGAATAATTATAAATCTAGCAACTAATTTTATATTATAATCTCCACCGATAAGTTGCTATCTCTAAAGTTTTACCTTTATGGCTTCACATGTAAATATTAACTTTCTTTTAAATAGGTTTTAGCTTATTAAAAAGGGTCAGAGCAAAATAATGTAATGGTGCTTCCATGGCACTTTGAACTTGCATCAGTAGAAAATAAATCTTTTACCAGAAATTGTAGATCCTTCCTCTAATGATTCATTACTGCTCTCCATATCTTCTTCATTGAACCCATACATTACTTTTCTCACCATTCCCAGACTCTTCTTTTGTGCTCCTTGCTTAAAAACTCTCTGACATTATGGAACTCTTAATAAAAATTCTTAAACTCTTGGCAATAACTATAAAGCACAACAATTTATACAACAGATACTTCCTCTTGGAACTGATTGCTTGTTTTTGAGAACATGAAAATGAAAACTCTTAATTATAAGTTATTTTAGAGTGTCACAAATTTTTCTGCCCATAAGCTGCTTAAAAAGTTCAAAGTGTCAAAAAAGTCATCTAATAGTGTGGAATCCATCTCAGAGTTAGTTTTGCCAAGTAAAAAAGCTGATTAACAAAGAAAGACAGTCTTGCATGCTTGCAGCTTCCCACACTAATAAAACTTGAACAGTGAACAGTCTTGTAACAAAGGCATAGAATGGGTGGCTGAGATTGGAAGGAGATGAGGCTTGTCAATGTTGACTAGTTTGGTCCCTGGTTCCACACCTAGCTCTCTACCATCAGTAACTTCAGTGTTGACCATAATAGCTTGACCTGATCTTCTCTTCTCTGATGACCCTTCACTTTTACTCTTCAACAATATATTCCCATGGCTACGACAATGGTCTCCAATTATTCTTAGTGTTGTCATTACTTAGATATGTTCCACCTCTAAGATCTTTAACTTCAAAAATTTACTCTGACTATAAATTCCAGCTCACTATTAACTTTCTTATTTCATATACTTCTTATCATCAATTTCATTTAGACTTCCCCAAAATTCTAAATTTTTGCCCAGTCTGTTGGCAATCTTCTACTAGTATACATATTTTTCAAATAATTTCTTTATTAACTTATTACATATATGTTCGTATCCCCATATTACCCCCCCCCCACTCATGCCCTCACCCCCTATTGTCTGTGTCCATTGGTTAGGCCTATATGCTTGCATATAAGTCCTTTGGTTGATCTCTTCCCTTTACCCCCACCTTCTCCTACCTTCCCTCTGAGGTTTGATGGTCTGATCAATATTTCTCTGTCTCTGGATCTGTTTTTGTTCATCAGTTTATGTTGTTCATTATATTCCATAAATGAGTGAGATCATGTGATATTTATCTTTCTCTGACTGGCTTATTTCACTTAGCATAATGCTCTCCAGTTCCATCCATGCTGTTGTAAATGGTAAGAACTCCTTCTTTTTTACTACAGCATAGTATTCCATTGTGTAGATGTACCACAGTTTTTTAATCTACTCATCTACTGATGGGCACTTAGGCCATTTCCAAATCTTAGCTATGGTGAATTGTGCTGCTATGAACATAGGGGTGCATATATCCTTTCTAATTGGTGTTTCTAGCTTCTTGGGATATACTCCTAGAAGTGGGATCAGTGGGTCATATTGGAGTTCCATTTTTAGTTTTTTGAGAAAACTCCATACTGTTCTCCACAGTGGATGCACCCAGTCTGCATTCCCACCAGTAGTGCACGAGGACACTGAAAAAGGAAATAGAGGAAGACATAAACAGATGGAAGAACATATCATGTTCATGGGTCGGTAGAATTAACCATCATCAAGATGTCCATACTACCCAAAGCAATTTATAGATTCAATGCACTCCCCATTAAAATACCAACGACATATTTCACAGAGCCAGAGTGAACTTTCCCAAAATTCATCTGGAATAAAGAAAGACCCCAAATAGCTGCAGCAATCCTGAGAAAGAAGAACAAAGTGGGTGGGATCTCAATACCAGATATCAAGCTTTATTACAAAGCCACTGTTCTCAAAACAGCCTGGTACTGGCACAAGAATAGACATATAAACCAACAGAACAGAATAGAGAACCCAGAAATTGACCCAAACTATTATGCTCAATTAATATTTGACAAAGTAGGCATGAACATAGAACGAAGTCAAGACAGCCTCTTCAATAAATGGTGTTGAGAAAATTGGACAGATACATGCAAAAAAATGAAACTAGACCACCAACTTATACCATATACACAAATAAACCCAAAATGGATAAAGGACTTAAACATAAGACAGGAAACCATAAAAAATACTAGAGGAATCCACAGGCAGCAAAATCTCAGACATATGCTGAAGCAGTTTCTTCACTGATTCTGTTCCTAGGGCAATGGAAACTAAAGAGAAAATAAACAAATGGGAATACATGAAAAAAAGAGCTTTTGCACAACAAAAGAAACCATCAACAAAACAACAAGAAAGCCCACTGCATGGGAGAACATATTTGCCAATATTATCACCAATAGAGTTTAAACTCCAACATTTACAGGGAACTCATACAACTTAACAAAAGGAAGATAAATAACTCAATTAAAAAAATGGGCAATGGACCTAAATAGATACTTTTCGAAAGAAGACAGAAGAAAGGCCAAAAGACATATGAAAACATGCTCAAAGTCATTAATCACCCAAAAGATGCAAATCAAAATGACAATGAGGTATCATCTCACACCTGTCAGAATGGCTATCATCAACAAATCAACAAACTACTAGTATATTTTATTCCTCAAAAATCTAGCCTAGACCATATGTCCCATCATTTCTTTCATTTGTCATTATACTTAAAATTTTTATTCCTCATCTTTGATCCTATATCTCATTTTTTTATCAGACATTTAACTTCTCTATTGTGATACCTCGCTATTATGTGTTCCTGGAATACATATTTAACAATTCAGACTACAGTTGCTATAATTTCATGGTCTGTATACTCACTTAGTTACTCATAACTTTCCTTCAACCTTTCAACACTTCCCCAGCTAGCTTCCTCTGAATACCAAATAAGACCTGACAAAAGGAAGAGCTATACCATGATTTTTAAAGTGATGATTTATTATCTCAAGAATGTCAATCCTTCTAAAATGAATAACTTAAATAAGATTAAGCACATTTGAATAAGATTATAACATTTCTATTTAGATTAAATAATTTTATAGTTAATATGCCAGAAAAAGTGTGTGAATCATGAAAATGTTTAATTTAAAATGTTGAATAGTGAAAGTAGATTTTTCCAGATATTAAAACTTCCTACAAAACTACTATAGTTGCCTAGTCAGTGTGGCACAGTGGTTGAGTGTCAACCTATAAACCAGGAGGTCACAGTTCGATTTGCTGTCAGGGCATATGCCCGAGTTGTGGGTTTAATCCCTGGTGTGGGGATTAAGCCCCTGGTGTGCGGGCTTAATCCCTGGTGTGGGGAGGTAGCCAATCAATGATTCTTTCTCATCATTGATGTTTCTATCTCTTTCTCCCTCTCCCTTCCTCTCTGAAATCAATAAAAAATACTTTCAAAAAATTACTTTAATCAAAACAGTCTGGTATTTGCATTAAAAGATATTAAATAGATTGTGAAATGGAACAGAAAATCCAGACGTATATCTATATATTTATGGGACCTTAATATAAGATGAAAATGGAATTCTCATTAAAAAATAGAAATAATAATCAAGGAATGCTATTATTAGCAAATTGATTTGTCAACTGAAATAAAACCAAGTTAGACTCTTACTTAACACCATATTAAAATAAATTTGACATATTATAGGACTAACTTTTAAAACCTTATTAAAATCTTAGAATAAAATTTGCAAGATCATTTGGATAAACTTAGAACTAGGAAATCTTAAGGAAGACAGGAAAATATTTTTTTTTAAAAAAGAGAAATTATGCAGTATTTCATAAATCTAAAGACCAATTATATAAAGTTTTAACTTTATAAACTATTATAGTTCTATCAAGTAAAATTATATTTTGATATATTTAAATGATATTAGAATGATATATTTGTTATACAAATTATCAATTAGAATTTCTATTCTTCTTTTTTAATCCTCATCTGAAAATATTTCCCATTGCTTTTTAGAGAGAGTAAGGGAAAGAGAGAAGTAGAGAAAAACATTGATCATTTGCCTCCTGTACATGCCTTAATGGGGGATTGAAAATGCAACATAGGTATGTGGCCTGATCAGGAATCAAACCTGCAACTTTTCCATGTATGGGACGGCACTCCAACCATCTGAGCCACCTGGGCAGGGAACAGAATTTCTATTTTTTGGTCTGACTTTTTTTAATTAAAAGAGCTGAAAAGCTATACATGTGTATACCTAAGAGAACTGAAGAAAATACATTGATCAATATATAATAATCCTATAACTAAAAATTTGTAAGTTTGTCTAACTATATATCAGACTCTTTAATGACAGAAAAATTCCAAAATACTATTGTAATGCCTCTTAAATTACTTTCTTTATTACATTATTTATTTTATAAAAAGATTAAAGAATAGGAGCTAAAAACTTGACATAAAAAACTACATTATATGAGCATAATCAATGGACACAAGAAATGGGGGGGGGTAGGGGAGGAGGGGGGAAGGGCAAGGGGAAAAAATGGGGACCTACCTATCACTTGTTGTAATACTTTAAGCAAAAATTTAAAAAAAGAAACTACATTATATTTGGTTTGAAATATGCACTTCATCACCTGAAAAAAACTGAAATTCCATCAGATTTTTAGGCTTTATTTTAAAATTTTATACATATGTATTTTAAATTATAAATAAACTATAAAGGTATATATGCTTTATGTCTCTCTCATTTACTTGATTCCAATGTGCTTGCTTAAGAGGAAGAGAAATAGCAAAGTCTAGATAGTGTATTCAGATTTTGCTCATACACCAGGAGATATGAATTATATTATATGTGTCACTGGAGAAAAGAGGTTTTGAGCCACAGGAATAGAGAGATATAATAAAACAAAACTGGAGTAATTAATCAGATTTTATGCTGAATTGCTTAATACTACTAGTTAAAGAGTAAGGTTTTGCGCTGGCTGATGAGGATACCATATAGGTCAAGAGCATCAGGATTCTTTTCCTCTTGAAACTTATATTCTAGTGTGAAAAGTAGATCTAAAACAATTATCCACTACTCATTTAATTATGGTTATGATAAGTGCTAAGAAGGCAAAGTGCAGAGTACTTAGAGATAAAAGTGGTATCTGATCTAGGGTATCTTGGGGGAAGTAGTTGGGGAAGGCTTTCCAGGATATATGAAGTCTAAATTTAAGACTTCCAGGCTGAGTTGGAGTTAAAGCTAGGATAGGGTGGGGGAAGTCAGGCAGGGAAGTGGTGTCAGGGGAGAAGACAACTGTTTGCAGGAGAAAGGCTGGAAGTAACTGAACTGAAAGTCACTGAGTCTGCAGTAGGAGGTGGGATAAAATAGGTGAGGCAGGTAGGGAGTCTCATAGGCTAAATGAAGTAACCTACATTTTTTCCTATGACAAATAAAAAACCACTGAAAGTGTTTTGTTTTGTTTTAAACTAGTGGTCAGTTGTTTTTTCAATAATTCCATCTTAACTTTTAAATGTAAACTTCTAAGTTCAGTAGGTTTTCTTATGAAAACTATTGGTAAATAATTATATGTGAGATGGCTTCCCATTTCTGCTTCAAATTCATGTCTTCAAAGATTGGTATCTGGAAAGAATACCATTGCATACCCTGTTTCCTCTGGAAATGCAGAGGTGGTGCTCCCATCCATCTGACAGGGGTCCAGAGAAGGAAAGTCAGAATTTTTTCTATCTTGATTTGCAGCAATATTGGTTACTCGATGTTGCAAGTCCCACTGTCGTGCTATGTTGTTAATTGTTAACCTTTTCTTCTCCTGTGAAAAAGTTTATTGTAACAAGTTCATAACGCAATATTTACAGTAGGGGAATATCCAAAGTGCATACTGTTTGTACTACTTATCACACTTTTAAAGGGAGTCTACTCCTTAAAAGTAGCTATCAAATTTGTATTTTTTAAAATATATTTGTGTTGACTTCATAGAGGAAAGAAGAGGGAGAGAGAAAGAGAACATCATTAATGAAAGAGAATCACTGATCAGTTGCCTCCTACATGGCCCCTACTGGGGATACAGCCTGCAACTAGGAATTGAACAGTGACCTCCCAGAGCACAGGTCAATGCTCAATCAGTGAGCCACACCAGAGGGGTCAAATTATTATTCTAAAACAAAGTACATTTATTTACCTTGTGCATTTAAACACCTTAATGATTGTCTATCATCCTTAAAGAAAAAGAAACATATACAAATAATAATTACTCCTATTGAAGATATAAAAATTTTACTACCTGAAAGTTTAACAGAAATTTATATACTTAAGTGTTATCTGAAATTTTAATTTAACAGAAATTTACATACCTTTGTGTTTAAACACAGAAAGAAAAACTGAATAGCATTTTAATTTTCCTGCCCAGTAATTAGGACTAACATGACGAAATAACCTCGGTGGGAGGAGAAAGGAGAGGAATTGATTAATGCTCCAACTTCAAAGTATAAATTACAATGTCTGAAAATTAATAATTATGTACAAACTACTAAAAGAAATGGTACTAAGTTGGAATATTTCTAGGTAACTAGTACCTTCCTAGATGATGATTAAAGAATTTATTTCATTATATTCAATGAACACCTTAGGGAAGTGATCCTGAAACTTTAGAGGGCCTTAAGTCACGGAGAGCTTATTAAAACATTAATTGCTGGCTCAAACCCCATTCTGATTTAGTGAGTTTTAGGTGAGGTTCTTGAATTTGCTAATGAACTTCACTTTGAAAACCACTGATTAGTGCATTGGGGCTCCATTCTCCCACAGAAACCTGTCAAAAAATTAGTTCTGGACTCCTGAAAGAAACTGTGCCATGTTGAAATGTTTCTAGTCAAGTTATATAAACATATTGGGGGCAATAATCACTACTCTATTCTATTCTATACTATCAAAAGTTAACATTATTATATGGCATATTAATTAGATCAGAAGCTGAAAACAGACACTTTTCCTTCCTCTTAGGAAGGTTTTTGCCCATTTGCTCAGGGCATGTGTACGTGTAGAATAATTACTTTTCGTTCCACCTCTTTGCCTATATTTGGTTATCTTTAGCATGTAGAAACGGCACTGAATATGAATAAAAAGCGATGACAAAGGTAATTAAAACTAAACTTTTTACAAGTCTATTTCTAATTTTAGATTTTTCTATTTCTGGATATTTCAAATATACTTCTGAGACTTCTTGACACTTTATGTATGTCCTCCTTAACTAAAGTAGGAATCTACTATTCTACTGTAAATTTACACACACACACACACACACACACACACACACACACACACACCCAAATCTATAGTAAAAGCCATCTGACTTTAAGAAATTCTGTTTCAGTCATTTGCAGATGACTGGGATAATCCAATTTTTAACCCAAGCAATGCCATTATTTCTATTCATTTCCAAGACCAATTTGAAAGAGACAGGGACAGTGGGTTAATAAACAGTGGCTATCATGAGGGCTCTATGCATTTGGTTTTCTGGCCGACTGGAGATTGACAGAGAGAAATAGTTATTTATGTATTTTTGTTCATTTATTTACTCACTCACTTATACAACTGACAGCAGCAGTGGCATGGCAGGAAATACTACTTTTTATAAATGAACCATTCAGACAGTTTGCAAGTATTAGTATCTGGCAATGGTAAACCTTGCACCTTCAAATTTAAAAAATACTGCCCACAAGGGGAGGGTAGGAGGTGGAGGATAAGAGACCCACCAAAGGACTTGTGTGCATGCATATAAGCATAACCAATGGACACAGTCACTAGGGGGGTGAAGGCATGTGCTGGGAGTGGGAGTGGCTGGGGAGAGGTCAATGGGGGAAAAAGGAGACTTATGTAATACTTTAAACAATAAGAATTAAAAAAAATACTGTGTACAACTATATTTCCTATAAGCCAACATATTTTTGGCCAACCATTAGGGATATTCCATGCAGTGATTCTCAACCTTCCTAATGCCTCGACCCTTTAATACAGTTCCTCATGTTGTGGTGACCCTCAACCATAAAATTATTTTCATTGCTACTTTATAACTATAATTTTGCTACTGTCATGAATGTATTGTAAATATTTGATATGCAGGATGTATTTAGGCGACCGCTGTGAAAGGGTCATTCGACCCCCCAAGGGGTTGCAACCCACAGGTTGAGAACCACTGCATTACAGGGAAAATGAAAATCTTATTGGCTAAATCAATAAATGGTAAAGATGTCAAGGGTGGGAAAGCACATTTAATTAATGGAATGAGGGAAAACAAAGGTGGGGAGGAGTCAGCAGGTAGAGATAACAGCAGGTGACAAAAATTTTAGCATCAAGAGTAATGGCTCTAATTACTTTTGAAGTAGTAGTGTTGAGCTGAGAGTGCTTGGGACCAAGTTGTTTTTCTTTTTTGCTCATTTAAGAGTAGTTTTCGTAGAGTAAAAGACACAGACTAACGTGTACACTTTGATTAGTTTTGACAAATGCATAAACCTGTGTGTAATCCATAGCCCTACCAAGATACACAACATTTCAAACACCCTGTACACACACAAGTTTTCTTGTTTTATACATTTATTATATACAACTTGAAATCGCTAGTAGTCATTTTTTGAATTCTGAACACCATTTTAATTTTTTAAAAGATTTATCTTTATTGTTGAAAGTGTTACATATGCCCCCTTTTAAAAAGAAAAGCACCTCGGTAAGACACACATGAGTAGTGAGCATCAGAGTGATACCCTTAGTTTTGGAGCACAGCAGAAAGCATATACGAGACAGGCTTTCAGCTGTCTTTGTTATACACTGTAATGTTAATATAAAATATTTTAAAATAAAACATTTTATTTAAGGAAATAAATATCTGATATGCTGCATCACTTAAAACCAGTTTATAGCAAGTTTCAATTCCTGTATTTCCCAAAATCTTTACCAAATCTATAACCGAGAGGCTAACAGAAAGTTTTCAAATTTAGAACTTTAAATGCCATGAGGAAACACATGTGATGCACTTGTATGGAAACAAATGATAACTTCTATTATATTTATCTCTTCCTTTTAAAATAGCTTTTGCATGAGTTTTATAATGTATATTATACTGAATTTCAGAAATAAAGTTTATTTATACATAGTAAACTTATATAAGTTTTAGGGGTGCTTATAAAAACATTCTATTGAGAATGAACATTTTAGAGTTGGAAACCACTTTTCTAGCTGACTAGCTGGCTTCAGTACAGTGGGTATGAGCACACACATGCATGCAACCATGGGAGAAAATACCTTAAGCAAGGATTGTTTATGACTTTCCCGCCTCTTCTCTTCCTCTTTTTTGGCTACAACAGATGCCATACGCCTTTCTTCTTCCTAAAGAAATTTTAAAAAATTATTAAGCATTTAATCTCTTTTATGCTAAATAGCTTTGGTTCTGTAAGTCTGGTTTTCTTTGTGAGAGGCATACTAACTTAACTAATATAAACTATGCTCTCAAAGAAAGTTATCATGGTCTTCTTAATTTTGTTCTTTATTCTTAAAAAAAACTGCAGTCTTAACTCTACTTCCAACTATGGAGGTGAGACAAATCTAGCTAATACAAGAGGGCAAAATAATGACAGAAGAAAAAAGAGGGGAACAGCTTGTATAAGTTTTCTTATAGTACACTGGGCACAATAGTTACACATAGAAAGACTTAAATTTTTTATTATGAAGATTAAAAGGATCAAAATTATACTTCTAACAATTTTGATTTTATTTATGGTTGCAAATCAGAGTTTTATTTAATGATAAAATAAGAGTAAAATTCTTTTAAAACTCTCCATTGATATTAACAAATTATTCTCAATTAATATCATTCCTTTTACTTTGTTTTTAAATTGACTTGGCCAGTCTAATTTCTTAAATTCTAAAAACTGTTAAATAATATTATAGTTAGGTTAGAAAAATTTTAAAAATAAGTCATAATCCTAATACCCTAGCTCAAATTTTATCATTTCTCTATTACATTACAATATTCACTATGAACAAATTTTTAAAATATTTGTAATATGTATACACAATCTAGATCATATTTTCCCCTGAATATTATCAAAATTGAATAGAGTAAATTATAACCATGTAACTTTTAATTTTTATTATCAAAAGATTTATAGACATTCAAAATTATGTCTCAATTTGAGAAAACAATTTCTTCATAAAAAACAAGCTTGAAGGTATCTTCAGAGATAGGAGACTATAAAAAATGATTTAGCACATTTGAAGGAAATCTCTTTCAAAAGTGAAAAGTTATAAAAACTGAAATTAAAAATTCAGGGGGAGAAGGTTGCCGAGTATATTTTACACACCTGAAGAGAGAATCAGATGACTGAAAAGTAGGTCAGAAGAAATGTTCGTCAGCACCCTGAACAACACTTACTAGTAACCTGTTTCATTTGAATGGTCTGTGGCACTATCTCTCCGCTCTCTTACCCCAAAGTGCTCCATAAAGGTATAGAACATGTCAGCTCCGAGCACATAGATATTCAATAAACATATATTTAAAGAATGAATTGTTGAATATACATCTTTGTATATTTGTTCAATAATCACCTAAAACTCTAACTGCTAAATAAAATGACAAACATATTTCTAGAGCTTTTGATACCTTTGCAAATTTCTCTCCATAAATGTAGTATTAACTTGTATTCCTACCAGAAGTAACATGATGAATAGTCATACGAGCTGTTTACCAAATATTCCTGTGTCTTCCCACACCCAGGCCACATTGTGAGATAGTACATCTGCCCCTCAAAGTTAAGTGTGGACATTGACTTGCTTTGGCCAATGCTACATGAGCAAAAGTGACATGTTTAGTTCTAGGTGGGAGCTTTCAGAGACATGTCTGATATAGCTATTTCTCTCTCGCCTCTGTCACAGAATCCACAAAGCTTCAGATAATGGATACTTTGAAGGTCTTAGTCCTGGAATCACATAGCCAAGTTCTGGGACCACATACTATGGGCAATTAGTATTAACATGAAATAAACTTTGTTACTTTAACCTACTGAGGTTAGATAAGTCATTACTGTAGATTATCTGGCCTATTTTGACCAGTATATAGGTTATTATCTGTTATACTGAAATTCAATAAGGTCAAAGGGGCCATGAAAATGTAGTCTAGAGGGTGAGCCATTATAAATGCTTTTGAAAACAAAGAAAGACCTAGACTAAAGAAGTATATTGAACATGCACAAAGAGAAACTATCCCAGTGTTTAAAAAGGAGACTAAAAATGCATCCACTGGAAGCCTCTCCTTTTAAAAATGAGAAAATGAGTGCTCTGAGAAGTACTCTTGTAGCAGTTTTTATAAGGTCACACAGCTAGTGACAGAATTAGAATCAGGACCAGAAGCCATGTCTTATAAGAAATGGAATTAATAATGTTTTATAATAAGGATATATTTAAATGCATTTTACTGATTTCAGAGAGATAAAAAAGGTGGGGTTAACATTCAGTAGTAATCTGCCATATGATTCAGTTGTTTAAAAGGAAACAGAAATTTAATGTGATTTGGGGGGAATTTAAAGTGTCTTTTACAATATGGAATATACTTATTCTTAATGTAAGGCTGAATGGAGATAATGAAGAGAAACAGACTAAATAAAAATTCAAAACCTTGATTCCTAGCTTCACAAAATAGCTAGATTAATACTTACACTAAATTCTTTTGTTCAGTAAATACTGATTTGGTGCCAATTAAGTATAAAGTATTTCAGAACAAACTTTTTAAAGAGCAAGTTATACTGATGTTCAATTGTTGACTCATCTGTAAAATGTGAACGAGAAACAGATTGGTTGTTTAAAGAGCCAATTTCAAACAGCACTAGAAGCCGTATGGAGCACGTCCTACACATACTTAAGAGGTGATTCCATCAGAGTTTCTAAAAGAATCTGAGCTTCTATTACAGGCAGTAGGGCTTTCAAAGGAAAGCCAAACCTAGGGAAACTGGATAGATGCCAAATCAATTCAACTATTGTGTGTTTTAAGGAATTTATATATCTCATGTCTGTATTTCAGCCCAAATACTTATAGAGTAACTAAACTTAGAAACAAAAAACAAACCTCTAATTTTAAAGATAAGCTATAATTCCGTTGCTAAGATGAATAAAGAGTGAAATTCTGGCATATTCATGATAATAGTTCAATTTCTGGGATAAAAGCCAAACCCTTTATGTAGGAAAAGAAAGGGATCTAGCTGGGACTAAAAAAAATATTAAAAAATCATCTTCTTTCCATATTTCAGTTTGTCTTGGAGACCTATTATAGAAATAGAGAATCCAGAAATCATTCTATTATAGGAATGATTTCAAAGAAGTACAGTGATTCAATAGATGTTTGATAACCTGGATTATACTCTATTAGATTATTAAGGTTCTAAAACAATGCATGTATTATATAAGAAGTTGTTCCAAACTAAATATTAAAATGGTCCTAACTAATATAGACAGCAATTTATGTGGAATTAAAAAAGTAAATGACAATGTGGTCTTTTAACCATATAGTTTAAAACAATAGAACAGATAAAAGGCATTGTTTTCTTTGACTATATCAAGCATTAGAACAGATTTTAAAGTCACAGTGTTTTTGCCTAGAAGAGATGGTCCATATTTTTCATTCAAAGAATTTTGTTTTACAGAGAAAACTGATTTTTCTAGGGTCATAGTTAATGTCAGTTTCAACATTAGAAGCCCTGTCACCTGACTTCTATTAACCCCGGGCTATTAGTTATTAAATACCAAAGGAGGTAAAAGCCAGAACAGGCTAGGTTATGCTTTTATAACAACTTCACACCTTACACTGGCTTACAATAAGAAAAGTTTATTTCTTGATCATGCAGAGAACACTACCACTGTTCTCCATAAATTGGCTAAGTACTCCTGGGTGTTGTGATCTGATAGTATCTTCAGCTCACCATATGCTTCCACAATGACCACGGAAGAAAGGCATGGAAAATCACACGTAAGTTTTTAAATGCTTCTGACTGGAAAGTATATACATTACTTCTGCTCACATCTCATGGGCCAAAGCAAATTGCATGACCACACCTAACTGCAAGAGGAAAGAAACTACCATCTTTCCATACATCAAAAAGAGGAGGAGAACCAGAACACACTGGTAAGCATTAGTAACGGGACCACATCATCAGAGTGAGAGAAAAACTCACTTGTGCTTCAGATAGGTGATTCCACCTTTTGGAAAGCAAATTATAAATAAGTTCATATTAAGCCAACTAAATGTGTGTCTGAAGTGAAGACTTTAGGCATTGTGTCTGTTTCAGAATTGTGAACATACTGCCTTAGAAATAAAAAGGAGAAAATTTTGTCTCCCAGAATTTTCTATACAATGGTCTTTGTTCTAGCCTCTCAAAATGTATCTTTTCTCTTATTGGATAGTTGTGAAAATATCTGAAGACCTGCAGTATCATCCTTATGTCTATTTTTAGATTCTGATTTGATCAAACAATATATCAGGATCTCTAACTTCTCCAGTTTGTCATTCATATACTTTATCAGAATAAAATAAACATTGTCATCATCAACTAGTCATTAATTACAAATGTTAAATAGAATGGACCTGAGGAAAAGCCTCATGGGCTACAAGTACAGATTTCTCTATAGGCTGGCATTAATCAATTAATTCATGTTCTATAGGTATACCTGAACCACAAATCCATTTAATCATGTTGTCATACAATTTATCCAAAGTGATCTCATAAAAGACTTGTCAAATACTTTGCTTAAGTACCAAAACACTATCTAGCTATAGCACTCTTCTGAAAGGGGCTATTTATAATATGTGAAATAGAAAAATGACTTTGATGAAATTGTTTTTAGTGAACTAATGCTGCCTCCTAGTGATCAATTCCCTAAGTACTCACAACCCCTCTTGTAATAATCTAATTTAGTTTTCTTTCATAATCAGCATTAAGTTTATTACTACAATTTGTGGAATTTACATTCTTTCCTTCTTGGATAAAAAGACAGATTAGTTTACCTTACTTTCTGGCTGCTACTACATTATTTAACACTGCTTCTCAGAAATAACTTTCAGTGGTTTACAAATTCATTCACTATGTCTATTCAATATTCTAGATCAAGGATTGGTGAACTCTAGCCCACAGGCCAAATCTAATCTGCCACCTGTTTTTGTAAATGACGTTTTGCTGGAACACAGCCACGCTCATTTACTTATGAACTGTAGTATATGTCTGCTCTCACACCACAATGACAGAGCTGAGTAGTTTTCAGCAGAGCTTGTATAGCCCCAAAAGCCTGATTAGTTCCTTACAGATAGTTTCTGACCCCCTAGATGAGTCAGAATTCAAACTTAGTTATTCACCTATCCTAGGCCTCACTTTTACCTTATTAATAATTATTTTTACTCTTTACAGACCAAAAGCCATTCTTGTTACCAAAGCAAAACAGGCATTGAAGCCAACAACTCATATTACCTCTTAGCACCACATTATCTCTTGCCATTCCTCTGGATCGGAGCCCTAGAAGCTCTTAACCTGACTATCTTCCTGCTTCTCATCTCACCACCCAACCCGTCCTCTCCAATTCATCCTCTGGGCTGCTCAGAAATAATCTCTTTCATAGGCAATTCCAATTTATTACCTTAAACTCTTCAAGAGCTTTTATTATGATCATGACAAAAATCTAACCACTTTATTATGATATAAAATACCTTTCGCGGCCTGGTCCTTGCCTGTCAGATAGCTTTTGCTCCTGCTAGTCTCTCCCATGTACTCAGCCATGTTGAACTGCTATCAGTTGCTACAGTCTCTCAGCATCCCTCTGCATTTTGCACACCTTCTCACTACCTAGAATATTCTTCACAGATAATCCCTCCTTTTTCTTTGCCACTCTTCAAGACTCAAGTGTTTTCTCCTTTGCAACTTATACTATTTCTCTGGTAGAGTGCTTTGCTCTTGATATGATTGTGCTCTGTGTGTGTGTGTGTGTGTGTGTATACATGCACATATCAATCAATCTATCTATCTTATCTAGTCATTTTGAATTATAATCAGGCTGCATGATTGCCTCTGCATTAGACTGCAACTTAATTGGAGGGCAGAAATTATAAGTCTGATCTTACCATATCTAGTATCTAACATACATCCTAGTACAGAAACTTTTCAAACAAAAGGAATCCAAGGAAAAATTCAGGAGGAAGGAACACTCCCAAAATCATTCTATGAAGCAAGCATTACCCTAATACCAAAACCAGATAGAGACAACACAATGAAAGAGAATTACAGACCAATATCCCTCATGAACATAGATGCCAAAATCCTCAACAAAATCTTAGCAAACCGGATACAACAGTACATCAGAAAGATCATACACCATGACCA
>PVJC01009757.1:0-12261 GCA_004026665.1 Murina feae
TGCTGGGGAGGGCAAGAGTCTGAGAGATCAACATAGAGGGGGTACCTGCTCCAAGCCTCAACGGTGTGCCTGGGGGCAGGCCCCCAGCAGGTAGACACACACAGGAGGACTGCTCCGAGCCTCAGATGCGGCTGGGGGCAGGTCCCCAGTGGCCACACACACATACACACACACACACACACACACAAGGCGCCTGGCAGACTGGGGCCATCATAGGACATCCACTGAGGGGTCCCAGACTGTCAGAGGGCACAGGCCGGGCTGAGGGACTCCCTCCACCCCGAGTGCACAAATTTTTGTGCACCGGGCCCCTAGTATATATATAAAATCAGTCAACAGGGTGGTGATAGCTACAGAGAGATGGGGGTGAGTAGTACCTAGAAGTGAGCAAGGAAGTAATGGGAAGGAAAAGAGACTTTGCTTGGAGTGTTGGGCGCATGATGCACTGTGCAGATGATGTTTTATTGAGTTGTACACTTGAAACCTGTATGATTTTTTGAACCGATGTCATCCCAAATAATACAATAACAAAATCAATTAAGAAAAGAAATGATATATACTTTATCTTATGCAGTTTCTTAATGTGCTGAATTCTATTGATTGATATTTGAATTTTATCTAGTTTTTATTTTAGGATAATGCTTTACTCATTAAATGAGTTAGGATGTATTTCTCCCTTCTCTATTTCCTGGGACAACTTATTTTAGAATTTATATTTGTATTAGTCAAAGTTGTCCAGAGAAACAGAACAAATAAGATGTATGAATACAGCTATAGACGTAGCTATAGACATAGACATAGACATAGCTAGAGATACATATGTATACACATATAGGTATATGTGTGTAGATAGATTTATTATAAGAATGTGCTCAGACAGTTATGGAGGCTGAAAACTCACATAGTCTGCTACCTGCAGTCTGGAGAATCAGGAAAGGTGATGATATAAATCCATTCAAGTCTGTAAGTCTGAGAACCAGGAGCTCTGATGTCTGAGGGCAGAACAGGATAGAAGTCCCAACTCAAGAAGAGAGGGAAAATTTGCCCTTTCTTTGCTCTTTTGTTCCAATAGATCTCTTAACAGACTAGATAATACCTGCCTACATTGGTGAGGGTGGATCTCTTTCCTTAGTCTACTGCATCAAATGCTAATCTCTTCCAAAAATGCTTTCACAAACATTCCCAAAATATTTTACCAGGTATCTGGGCTTCCCTTAGCCCAGTCAAGTTGACACATAGAATCAACAATTACATTATTTTTTATTTCTCAAGTGTTTGGTAGAATTTGTTATTGAAATCATCTCAGCCTGTAATTTTATTTTATGGAAGGTTTTAAACTACAATATCAATGTTTTTAATAGACTGAAGACTATTTCTGGTTAGCTATTTATTTTTTAATGAGTTTTGGTACTTGTAGCTGTATTAGTTTTCTACTGTTGTTGTAACAAATCACCACAATGTTAGTGTCTAAAACAAATTATCTTATATTTTTTAGGCTAGAAGTATGACATCTGTCCCAGTGGACTAAAATTAATGTGTTACTAGCGCTGTGTTCCTTCACAGAGGCTGCAAGGAACAACTTGTTTTCTCACTTTTTTCAGTTTGTGGATGCCACTTGCCTTTCTTGGTTTGTGGCTTCTTTTTCTGCCTTCAGATCCAGATACTTTACATCGCTCTCTCCCCTTCTATGATCACATTTTGTATAACATTTGTATTGCTGCTATAACAAATTACCATAAATTTAGAAACCTCAAACAACATAAATCCATTATCCCACAGTTTTGGAGGTTAGATGTTCAAAATAGATCTTCAAAGTCACATTTCTTTTGGAAGTTCTGAAGGAGAACCCATTTCTTATCTTTTCCATCTTCTAGATGTTGCCTGTATTTTTTTTGCCCTATAGTCTTACATCACTCCAACCTGCTTCCATTGTTACCTCTCCTCCTGTGACTGTAACCCTCTGGCCTCCCTTTTATAAGAAGCCCTGTGTTTACCTTGGGCGCACGTGGATATCCAGAATAATCTCTCATTGCAAAATCCTCAATTTAATCACATTCACAAAATCTTCTTTGCCATGCAAAGTAACATATTAATAAGCTTCATAAATTAACATAATATGAACATCTTTTTGCAAGGGGGAGGCACTATTCTGTCTTTATACATTCCTTTCTGACTTAACCAGGAGAGGTTCTTGCTTTTAAAAATGCATGTGACTAGATTGGGTCCACTATATAATCTAGGATAATCTTCCCATTTCAAGGTTCTTAACCTTAATGACATCTTCAAAGTGTTTTGTTTGTTTTTAACAAGTAAAGTAATATATTCATGGGTTCTGGGGATTAGGATTACAGCATGAATTTTTTTTTATGAAGCCATTATTTTGTCTACCGAATTATATTTCAGGAATTAGTCCATTTCATTCAGGTTTTCTATTTACTATTATAAAATTGTTCATAATATTCCCTTGTTATCTCCCTTGTCCACTCTTTCATTATTGATAGTGGTAATTGTGTTTTCTGTCTTTTTATCTTGGTCACTCTGCTTGAAGATTTATCAATTTTATTGATTGTTTTGAAGAAACATCTTTTGTGGTCATTAATTTTCCTTCTGTTTTAATTGATTCATGCTCTAACCTTTAGTTACCTTGTCCTCCTTTAATTTTCTCTTTGTTTTTTTACCTAAGATGGATACTGACTTTAGATCTTATTTTTCTTTTCTATTAATTGCTTTAAAATAATTACTTTAAATTTTCTTTAAGCACCACTTTAGCAGCATCCCACAACTTTTATTATGTTTCATTTTCATTGAATTCAAAATACTTTTAATTCCCTTAAGACTTACTTTAATTATTTAGAAGTGTGGTGTTAAATTCCCATATATATGGAGATTGTACAAATATTCTGTTACTGGTTTTTAGTTGATTTCTAGTCCTAGAACATCAGCTCTATAAGTTTTTGCTTCATGTATTTTAAGGTTCTTTTGTTTGAGACATGGTATTTAAGATTGTTATGTCTTCTTGGTGAACTGACTCTCATCATCATTTAATATGCCTGACTATACTTGATAATATTCTTTGGTCTAAAGTCCTAAGGATATAATTGTTGTTGTTTGTCCCCCTAAACATCAAGGCTTTTCTTTAATAAGAAACTAAAAAGGGATGGATCTGGGTGGAATTATATCTGAGGCTGCTCTTGCCTTTTCCTAGCCAGTACCATGACGAAAATTTTGTAAGGATTCTCTCGAAATTCCTTGTAAACACTGGGTGCAGTTCATGGAAGAAAAGTTTTTTGTTCTTGTTTGTTTTCTTAAAATATATTTTTATTGACTTCAAAGATGAACGGAGATATAGAAACATTAATGATGAGAGAAAATCATGGACCAGCTGCCTCTTGCATGCCCCCTTCTGAGGATGGAGCCCTCAATCTTGGCATGTGACCTAACCCGAAATTGAACCGTGACCTCCTAGTTTATAGGTCAATGCTCAACTACTAAACCATATTGGCCAGGTGAGGAAAAGTTCTCAAGAGAATACTAGCCCAAATATATCTGCCACTCCTAAAGTCTTTACACTCTCGCCCTTGCCCATGCTCTCAGCCTTTACAATTCATTAGTATTTTTACCTGAATCTTCTTAGTGTCTTATATGATATTTAATGGCATCTTCTCCAGATAAGCCAATGCTAGAATTTGGTTTTCTGTTGTAGGTGTCAATTTCTCCCTAGATTTAGGGTTAATTATTTGACTTCCGGTTATAGGTATTTGATTGGCTCAAGAAATACTTAAATTTTCCACGTCTCCAGGATTTTCTTTTTGTAAGCATGAGAACGATGCTCTTTTTAGCTCTCTGTATCTCAGAGCAGAAACCAAAAGTGGCATCAGGAAGAGAATCTAGTGAGAGATTCCTAAATTGTCTCTAACTTGGTATTCTTACAAACAATGCTACAATAAATGTCTTATTATATATTCCCTTATGGTACTATATGAGAATTTTCCTGGGTTTTGGGGAGTGGGGTTACTTGGTTCTATCATGTATGTGTACTTAATTTGGCCAATTGCTACCACACTGCTCTCCAAAAATGGCCATACATGTCTATATGCCCACTATAAGTCAATGAAATGTTTCCTGGAACCCTGCCCATATGTAACATTATAAAATTTCCTAATTAAAAAAAATATGAATATGAAGTAGCATAACATTGTTTTAATGTACATTTCTCTGATTACTAATGATTTTGAGCATGTTTTTTATACTTACTAGAGGCCCAGTGCACAAATTCATGCACCAGTGGGGTACCTCAGCCTGGCCAGAGATTGGGGCCGGCCAGCATGGGAACAGGGGAAGGACTGCGAGAGGTTGGCCAGCCATAAGAGGTTGGCTGTGGGAGTGCACTGACCACCAGGGGGCAGCTCCTGTGTTGAGCATCTGCCTCCTGGTAGTCTGTGCAAATCATAGCTACCAGCCGGTCATCCAGTTGTCTGGTTGTAATGGTCGCTTAAGGCATTATACATAGAAGTTTTATTTCCCTAAATTGTCTGTTCTTATACTTTTCCCATTTTCATTGTTTTATTTTTTTAAGGTGGTTTAATTATTTATTGTAGTTCTTAGTCCTTCATCAATTAACTTGATATAGTCAACCCATCAAATTTTATCTTACAATTTGTATTTTGGGGGGGGATCATATGATGTTTTTCCTTATATTTAGACTACAGAGACAATAAGACTTTCAAACTTGTTTTAATATCTATGCATTGTTGCAAATCTTGTTATCAACTTTTGATTCAGTATACATTCAAATGTAAATTAACCTTACTTTTGAGAATTAGAGGAAAGGGAAAAAAGTTGAAAAAATATAACATAGCCCTAGCAAAGTTGAAAAAATATAACATAGCCCTAACCGGTTTGGCTCAGTGGATAGAGTGTCGGCCTGTGGACTGAAGGGCCCCAGGTTCGATTATGGTCAAGGTCATGTACCTTGGTTGTAGGCACATTCCTAGTGGAGGGTGTGCAGGAGGCAGCTGATTGATGTTTCTCTCTCATCAATGTTTCTAACTCTCTATTCCTCTCCCTTTCTCTCTGTAAAAATCAATAAAATATATTTAAAATATCCTATATAATAAAAGGCTAATATGCAAATTGACTCTAACAGCAGAACCACTAGGAATGATGGTCACTATGACACGCACTGACCACCAGGGGGCAGATGCTCAATGCAGGAGGTGCCCCTGGTGGTCAGTACACTCCCACAGTGGGAGCTCTGCTCAACCACAAGCCAGGCTTATGGCTGCCAGTACAGCAGTGGTGGTGAGAGCCTCTCCTGCCTCCTCAGCAGTGCTAAGGATGTTCAACTGCAGATTAGGCCTGCTCTCTGCTGGCAAGTGGATATCCCCTGAGGGCTCCTGGGCTGCCAGAGGGATGTCTGACCTCCAGCTTAGGGGAGCAGGCCTAAGCAAGCAGGTGGATATCCCCTGAGGGTTCCCAGATTGCGAGAGGGCACAGGCTGGGCTAAGGGACCCCCCCCCCACCCCGAGTGCACAAATTTTTGTGCACCAGGCCTCTAGTGTATACATATAGCATAAAGCATACTAGACTATAAGTTGGAAGGTCAAAGTTTTTGCCCAAACTTTACAGCTAACTAGTGATAAAGTTTGGACAAGTGATCTTAATCAACTAATAGTCTCATTGAACTTAATAATATTTGATTGGTAAAGTGGAGATAACATCACCAAATATGCCTTGTGTTTCAAGTAGTTTTGAAAGTACTTTGAAAATTATATATTGCAGTGGGATGAAGACTTGGGCAGGAGCAGGGTGGAGGGGGTCAATGGGGGTAAAATGGGACATATGTAACATTTTCAACAATAAAGATAAATTTTAAATAAAACTTTAAAGGAAGAAAAAAATTACATATTGTAATACAAATATAAAATCCTGGTGTGGCCAGCTTTTGTCTTTGGTTTTGCTTTATTAGTAAGGTTACCTAAACCAGTGGCTTTCAGAACAGTTTCAAGGATATTAATAAATGTTCTTGAAAAATAAATTTTGTGTTAAAATCAGTTGGAAATTATTATTTAAACCAGTTATATATTGTGGGACTTCTTAGAAATATCACTATTCTAATATGCAATGAACTTGGTCAAGAGTCATAAAATAGTGTAATTTTTTCACCAAAGAGATTTTTCTTTTGGACCTTTTTTAATGGAATTCCTATGAAATATCTCTCAGAAAGTAATCTTATAAAATACAAATTGGAGGGAAATGGCTTATTAGAAAGAACATTGGGCTTCTCATATTCTAGTTCTGCTACTCAGGTGAGACTTTGGGAAAGGTACTTAACCTCTTTGAGACTCACTTTCTTAACCTTTGAAAATAGGGCTAAAGATTTCCATTAAAGGACTTTTTAAGATACTGTATGTAGTCCTAACTGGTTTGGCTCAGTGGATAGAGTATCGGCCTGCGGACTGAAGGGTCCCAGGTTTGATTCTGGTCAAGGGCATGTACCTTGGTCGCGGGCACATCCCCAGTGGGGATTGTGCAGGAGGCGGATAATTGATGTTTCTAACTCTCTATCCCTCTCCCTTCCTCTCTGTAAAAAATCAATAAATTTTTTTTTTAAAGATACTGTATGTAAAATAAGTGTCTGGTATATAGTAGAACCTCTAAGTGTTGGTGGTGATGGTTTGTTTATTTTTGTTATTACTATTGATAGTATTATTAAGATTATCAATGTATACACCTGCAAGAATGGCTACTGTCAATAAATCAAAAATCAACAAGTGCTGGTGAGGATGTGGAGAAAAGGGAACCTAAGTGCACACTTGGTGGGAATGCAGAATGGTACAGCCACTGTGGAAAACAGTATGGAATTGCCTCAAAAATTAAAAATGGAACTGCCTTTTGACTCTGTGGCTCCACTTCTGTGAATATATGCTAAGAATCTAAAAACACCAATTTGAAAGAAATATGCACCATTATGTTCATAGCAGCATTATTTCAACTAGAATCCTGGTGCATAAAATTCATGCATGGGGGACGGGGCGGTCCTTCAGCCCTACTTGCAACCTCTCACAATCTGGGATGCTTGCCTGCCAGCCTTCATGATTGCCCTAACTACTCTGCCTGCCTAATTGCCCCAACTGCTCACCTGCCTACTTAATAGCCCTTAACTGCCTCTACCTCAGCCCTGCCACCACAGCTTCATCTGGAAGGAAATCTGGAATGATGTCTGGAAGGTTGTTTGGCTATCTGGTCTAATTAGCATATAACACTTTTATTATTAAAGACTAGAGGCCTAGTGCACAAATATTTGTGCAATTGGGGGGGGTCCCTCAGCCTGGCCTGTGCCTTCTTGCAGTCTGGGACCCCTCGGGGATGTCCACATGCTGGCATGCCTGGGAAGCCTGGGTGAGGGGCTGATGGCTGTTTGCAGGCTGGGCAAGCCCCCCCAATGGGAACCCTCACCCCATGGGGGTGTGGCCAGCCTGGGTGAGAGGCTGAGGGCCGTTTTCAGGCTACCCACAACTCCCATTGACCCAATGCCCCAGCAAGGCTGGCTGGAATCAGGTTTCTGGGGTTTATTTATCTTCTATAATTGAAACATTGTTACCTTGAGCAGAGGCCCAGTCGGCCTAGGCAGGCAGCTTCAACTCCATCACTGGTGCAATGGAAGCCTCCTGTTTGCTCTAGCTCCGTGGCTGCTGGCTTCCATCTTGGCTGGGTTAATTTGCATACAGCCACTCTGATTGGCTGGTGGGCATGGCTTGGCTGGTAGGCATGGCTTAGGTGTCTTGGATTGATGGTTAATTTGCATATTACTCTTTTATTAGATTAGATAGTTGCCTTGCTCCAAGTTGTAAGGACCTGCTTGTCATAGAGATAGAAAAGTTTTAATTTTTACTCTTTATTATGGCAATTAACTAACACAGATGGCTACCACAAAGGTGACTTACCAAAGGGTGTATAGCAAATGGTGCTGTTAAGTCCTCTTCCGTGAAAATGTGCATGTTATGCATTGTGTCTGCTTGGCTACATAAAAGACTGAAGTTTCTGTCTGTCTTTGTAATCATATGAGCAAATTGTCTGAGACCCCAGCCCAGTCTGGTTTGGTGCTCACAGAATAAAGAGGTCTTTTTTTAATCTTTGCTCCACTGGTGGAGATTTCCTAGAAGTTGCAGGATATCTTTCTTTTATTTTTTCCTTGACACTCTTACTTTACTTATGTCTCTCACCTTTTCTTTCCCTCTATCCCCCACTCGCAACAGTAACTTACTCCAGGCTCACTTTGCTGGAGTGTCTAGGAGATCACTCAACACGTCTGCCACTAGAACTAAGATTCCCAGAACTAAGATTCTGGTCCATGTGCTCTTGATTTCTGCTTCCAGTCCAGGGGCTGCAGAAACCAAAAGAACTGGGTGCTCCAACTGCATTCTGTCCACTGGGCTTCTGTTCACTGGGCTGGGAGCATGCCCTTAGACGAGCAGCAGCCACTGGGCGCATGCCCCTAGCACAGCAGCTCCATGTTCTGACCCCTGGGTTTCTGTCCACTGGGCTGGGGGCATTCCTCTAGCTATGCAGTGGCCACTGGGGGCATGCCCCCAGCCCATCAGCCCCGCGTTGTGTCTGCAGCCCTCCCTTCCTCCACGGTTGCTATGGGCACTGCCATCTTTGTCTTGGAGTGATGGTTAATTTGCATATTACCCTTTTATTAGATTAGATATCCAAGATCTGGAAAGAGTCCAAGTGCCCATCAGTAGATGAGTTGATAAAAACAAAACAAAAACAAAACTGTGGTACACTTCCACAATGGCAAATTACTCGGTCATAAAAAAGAAGAAAACCCTAGCTTTTGTGACAGTATGGATGAACCTGAAGATTATTACACTGAGTGAAATAAGCCAGAGAAAAACAAATACCATATGATCTCACTTATATGTGGAAGCTAATGAACAAAATAAACTGACGAACAAAATAGAAACAGAGGCATGGATACATGGAACAGACTCACAGCTGTCAGAAGGGAGAGGGGTTAGGGGCTGTAGAAAAGGTGAAGGAATTAAGCTATATATATATATATATATATATATATATATATATATATATATATATAGTGTCCCCCCAAAATATATACACAAATTTTGAATTATAAAGACAGTGTTTATTAAAATAAATTTCAATTTCAAAATAAAGCTATAAGCTGTTGAAGTGTGTATACATATTTTTTTATTTTTTTATTTTTTATTGATTTCAGAGAGGAAGGGAGAGAAAGAGAGAGATAGAAACATCAATGATGAGAGAGAATCACTGAGGATCAAGCCCACAACCCAGGGATTGAACCCTGGACCCTTCAGTCCACATGCCAACACTCTATCCTCTGAGCCAAACCGGCTGGGGCTGTATACATTTTTTGAGACTATATATATATCCCATAGACACAGACAACAGTATGGTGATTGCCAGAGGGAAAGGGGGTGGGGGAGGTAGAAGAGGGCAAAGAGGGGATAAATATAAATGTGATGGAAAGAGACTTTGCTTTGGATGATGAGCACATGCCCAAATGCAGATGATGTTTTGTTAAGTTGTACACTTGAAACCTATATGGTTTCCTTAAGCAATGTCACTCCAATAAACTCAATGAAAGAAGTGATTGATCAGATATCATACAGCTGGCGATCAATAAAATTAGGTCAAAATCAGACTCCTATAGTGTTGTGCTCTTTCCATTCACAAAATTTAAAAAAGGCAATACACATACACCACTAGTCCACCTCAATGTCTTTGTCAATTCTGCTAGCAAAATCTACTTGAAGTAGGTTTTGTACTTCTTTCAGGATTCTAAAACTCTATACCTACCTCTGATTAAACAGACTTTCTTTATCTAATCCAAAATATTGAACTTCTCCAAATTATTCTGTTCAAACCTATAATCCCCTTAATCATTCTACCCATCTTTTAACTCCCACTAAGCTGTTTGTAAATTTCTAGAGCCATAAAAAAAGATCACTGACACCTTTTCCCTCCCACTGAAGTAAAATATTAGAAGGATCTTAAAGCAAAGGCAGTTCTCCACATGGAACAGAATTTCCTACGGTGAAGTACTGGCAACTTCATCTCCCTTACTGAATAACAGAAACTACAAAGGCAAAGGGTCATACTGTATGGATTAAGATGCTGAGCCCACAGCAGGAAAAGCCAGCTAGGGGTCAAAGTAATAAGAGAGGAACTGTTAGTTGTACAGTAGTTTGTCTGAATGTGAATATAATCTGGGCACACCTCAGGGGTTGGCATTTGGGACTGAAATAAAATCAAAGAAATGTTTTGTTTTAATTTACCATTTATATAGAGAGACATAAAAAGGTAGGTTCTCCTGGGGCCTAAAAGGTACCGTTGGGCAGTAAATCAGATATTGCCATTTTCAGGTTCCCTGGATAGGACTTATTAAGCAACCATGTCAGCAAAAGTTGGAAGCCTGAAAAAGTAAATGTTTAAATGTACCACCCACCTATGATTACCTTAGGCCTTGGGAGAAGCTGGCTCAGCATGTATACAGCTGGGCTCAGAAGGTGTTTTTTTCATTACCTGACCCTACTCAAAAGCTAAACAGAACAATGTAGGCTCAGTAGAATAGTTACCCTTAGAGGAAATCTTATTCCCTGAAAAGTATAGTTTTTATTTTGTATGTTTTCCTCCTAAGAGATAGTTTTCACAGCACTGCCTATAGCTGTTTCACTGACATAGGATACCAAGAGCAGTCAATTGTTTTTATTCCACCCATTCCTCTCGACCCTCATTGAAAAAACATTCTTTGGCACAAAGTTGTAAGAGTCACTCTTCCCACTAACTCTCTAGAACTTAAGAGGATATTGTTTTAAATTTCATGGGAGGGTCATACATGCATACAGCACTCTAAACACATATATTTGTAGCATCTGTTGCAAATTCTGTTTTCTGATCTCTATAGTAACTGTTTCTTTGCACAAGTGTCAAAAGGACAGGCAGACTAAGTTGGCCTTGACTGCTCTTCGGTAACCAGCCCTTACACAGCATGCTTCAGGAAACATCCTTTTGATAGATGGTGTTCCTGTGAGAGTAGCTGCAAAAGTAGAGGCAAAATGTCTTCCTACCTCGGGCTTTCCTGATGAACCGTAGCAATCTGGCATAGCTAGAGTGGGATCCCCAGGCCTAATCGTAGCCAACTGGCTCCTTTGTGATTTGCTTCATGTTCATTTTGTTTGACAGTTCTGAAGCTGTGTTTTCTTACAGCTGAGTGGCCTGTGGCAGCTGGGTGCTGAGAGTAGTTCTCACTCGCATAGAGACCACACACACAAGAAGAGAGAGCAAAAGCGAGCACGAGAGCAAGAGCTAGGGAGGTAGACAGAGATTGAGAGATGTGTGAAAAATTGAAATGGCAAGGACTGTTAGGAAAAGAAAATGTGTGAAAAATTGAAATGACAAAGGCTGTTAGTGGCTTGTCTGATCATCACAGACAAACTGAAATGGCTGCTGGTAATCAGAGCACTTGAGAGGTGACAGGACAGAAGACTTGGCTATCAAGGTTCACACTCCCCATTGTAATTCTACAAAGGTCATATTCAAAATGATCGTGGTTCACTTCTAAACCTACAGGGCTGAAGAGAGCACAGTAAGGATACTAAGAAAGGAGATGCCTTTCACTGCTTGACAACTTGACAATTATTTAACTCTTCAGAACTGGTTTTGTGTAACTACCTGTTGGGCACTAATGATGATAGCTTTGAAAAATTTCAGAATAATACTCAGAAAGAATAGCTATTTATCTTCTCTTTGAACAAGATTTAATAGAAAAAATGTTTTGGGAGTGAGGCATGAATTCAGAATCTAAATGAGGTGACTGGAGCAAACTGTACATAGAAAATAATGAATAAATAAACAAAAAGACATTGAAAAGAAGACAAGGCACTAATAACAATTGAAAACGAAGGCAGTGGGTCTTCATCATGATCACGTTACAATCAAAACTCCACTCTAATACCTAGTATAGGATCATGGTTGAAGGAATTTGCTGCCTTGTGGATTCATTTACATTGCAGCCACAGAAAACTTTTTGAGAAAGAGCTCCAACCCACCCATTTTCACCTCAGTGTTGGCTAAAATAATGATGCAGAAAACATAGCTACAGAACAGCTGAGATTTTAGTTATACAAATAGCAGAGATACTAGATAAGCTGGTGCAAGGGAAGATTACCAACCTCTATCTTATTCTTTTACTAGTATATTTAGGAAGAGAAA
>PVJC01009757.1:12361-45288 GCA_004026665.1 Murina feae
CACTGGGGGGTGGGAGGGCTGGTGAGTGCAGGCCTGGACGTTTCCCACTGGAGAGCCCACGATCGCACACGCCTGGTGGGCCCCCACTGCTGAAGGGACACACCTGGCACAGAGCTGGGTGGCGAGCCAGGGGTGGAACACTGGTGCAGGATCCCTCGGTGAGGCCCTGCTACTGAGCAAACACACCTGGGGTGGAGCCGGGCAGTGGACTGGCTTCAAATGCTCCGCACTGTGCAGCAGATGCTCCCACACACCCTGCGGAGGCCCCCGGGGGGCGGGTGAAGGCAGCGGACCCTGGATGGGTGATCCCGCATGTCCCCATGGAGGTCCCTGGGGCAGAGCCAGGCAGCAGACCCAAGACAGCTGCTCCTTCACACCCCGCAGAGGCCCCTTTGCTCCCACATGCCCCGCGGAGGCCCCCAGGGGACAGAGCCAGGTAGTGGACCCAGGATGGGTGTTCCTGGACACCCCGAGGAGGCCCCAGGTCAGACCCCCCCACACTGAGCTGACACACCCGGCACAGCTGTGCCAGCCGTGGAGGCTCCCAGTGCAGAGCCGCCCTGCCAGCCTCCATTTTGGCTGCGTTAATTTGCATACAGCTGCTCTGATTGGCTGGTGGGCATGGCTTAGGCATCCCAAAGAAACAGTCAATTTCAATATTATGCTTTTATTAGTTTAGATAATTGAAACACTGTTGCTTTAAGCTGAGGCCTAGGCAAGTAAGGAAGCCTCCTGTTTGTTTCAGCTCTGTGGCTTCTATAATTGAAACATTGTTACCGTGAGCAGAGGCTCAGCCAGCCTAGGCAGGCAGTTGCAACAGAAGCCTCTGGTTTGCTCTAGCTCCATAGCTGCCGGCCTCCATCTTGGCTGGGTTAATTTGCATACAGCTGCTGATTGGCTGGTGGGCGTGACTTGGCTGGTGGGCGTGGTTTGGGTGTCTCAGGTAATGGTCAATTTGCATAATACTCTTTTATTATATTAGATAGTACTCCATTGTGTAGATGTGCCACAGCTTTTTTATCTTTTCATCTACCGATGGGCACTTAGGCTGTTTCCAGATCTTAGCTATTGTAAATAATGCTGCAATAGTAATAGTAGGGGTGCATATAGTCTTTTGAATTAGTGTTTCTGGTTTCTTTGGATATATTTCCAGAAGTGGAATCACTAAGTCAAAAGACAGTTTCATTTTTAAATTTTTGAGGAAAGTTTCTGGGTTTCCATTCTTATCCATAAAATGAGGGATATGTGAGTTATTTCATAAGTCAATTTCTGCTCTGCCATATGACAATTCTGTAATTTGTGAATATTCTACTGTGATGGTCATTATCACTGTTCAGTGAGTATTCCTGGTACCCTATCTTCTGGGCTTTTTCTGGGCACCCTTGTGGTGGAGTGGAACACTATGACTAGCTCTTGTAAATTAGAAGTTCTGTAAAAATTTCTGTAAGATAAAGTGATATGTGTCACTTCTGGGTCAGAGCATCCATTTATCAGTGTGAAATCTCCCATAAATATGATTCCTTTTTGCATAACTACTAGAAAATTCAATATGAAGGTTATTGTATCAATTTGTATCTCTGAGGTACTACTTAATAGACATGTGATATGAGGAAACAGTAAACCTTTATAATGTTAAGGCACTGAATTTTGGGACTTGTTTGGCATTGCAGCATAATTTAGCCTATCTTTACTAATATACCTGCTTCTAATGTTATACTGTACATCTCTTCTAATGTTATACTGTACATCTCTTCAAGATGATGTTGTCTACAACCTTTGCAGATTTTGACTCTGAAACTGAAGGTGTTAAATGAATATTGGCTTATTTGTTGACTTTTCAGAAGAATTTTTTTGACAGAGTAACTATCGTAAACTAGAGAAAGAAAGAGGTAGGAATCATTTTAAATCTTTGTTAGGTCTAATAAGGCTAACAGTTCTATAAAACATAGGCCTTAAATGAGTAAAAATGAAATATTAATACATATGATGTTACATTATTTTATTTCTAGTCATACTAACCACAAGATAGATACAATTAATAGTTGAAGCTCTTTAGTAATGTACACATTTAATCCAAATCAGTCAACTGTTATACAAGTTACTAGGCAACATACAGATTTAATATGTAAAATGCACCTACTATGTGCTGGAATGTGTTAAGATGTATGATTACCTTAGCAAGTAAGGAATGCACAGTGCTGTTGTTACAGAGTTTATAATCAAGCAGTTTGGAAAAGTAGGTGGAGACTATGTGCCAGGTAGTTAGATACCCTGAGATTATTCAGTGAGAAGCAATGCTAAAGATTCATTTTACACATTGTGTCAATCAACCAGTGATTGAGCCCACACAATGCTAGGCAACTGCCTTCATCTCCCCCTCCACAGGAAGTTCATTAACTGCATTACTTCATAAACTATTTCCCTTTTTACGCTGTAAGATTTATTTTTGATGTTTAGAATAGCAAAAAGCAAATCTAAATGACCAACAATAGAGAACCAGTTGAATTAAAGCCACTGAACATATGCAGAGGTATGTTTACTAACAGAAAAAGATGGTGATATATTGTTAATTGGTAAAAGAAAGTGAAAAAGTTATACCTGGCGTATACTAATTCTGTAAAAAAAATAAAAAGATATGTATCCATAGAAAAAGAAATAAGTCTAGAACAATCTCAAATATCATCTGTGGTTATTTCTGTATGGTTTATGGTTAAGTCTTACATTCCCGTTTTAGATATTACTTACATAATTAGATATTTAATCATTTAAATAATCCACTTGCATATTATTTGTATAATAGTAATAATATATTAATAATCTACCTATCCATCATTTCTGATGTTTGATGACCTCCTTCTTCTAGTCCAGCAGTTTTTATTTTCTTGGAAGGCAGTATGAGGGGACCAAATTTGGTTCCTCACTCTGACTCTAGCCACTTCCACAAAAGATAATGTCCATTCTGTTTAGTTTTTAAGTTTGACAAATATTTAGAGGGTGCCTATTATCATTACCCATGTCTGCTTTAGGTATTGGGAATAAAAGTGATTTTAGGGTGGTTAAAACACCAGCTTTATTGCTTGAGTGTCTGTTCCTTGTCTTAATAGCTGTGTGATTTGGGCAGCTTACAACCAGTTAGTCTTTTGAAATTGTTTAGACGTAGCACTTTATTTTTTTCCCTTGATGCAATAACTGGTTATTTTTATTAAAAGTCTCACATTGCCATTATGCCCTCATCAAGAATTTGAGTTCAACAAATGACACATCTGAGGGCAACACTATAATTCTGATAAGGAATACCATCTTGAAGAAGCTACTTCAACTATGTTGATTTCAATTCTCTAAATTGTAAGAGTACTGAATTATATGGTTTTCAAAGATCTTTCAATTCAAAATTCTATGGTTATAAGGTTCTGCTTGTCCTTTCAGTGAAGGGAGAAAAATTAAGCCTCTAGATTGAGAATGAGAAATGAATTCTTATTTGTCAACAACCCTTTGAGGGGTTCTTGATAATTGCACTTTAGAGAGTCAAGATTTGTGGATTATCCACTATATACATGCAAATCCCAGTCTACCACCTTGCTGAATCATAGTATTCTGAGTCAGATGCCACTAATATCTTTCAGGAACTGCCCATAAGGTAACACTTTACTAAATATAATCAGAAAGGAGACCTTCAAACATTTTTAAAAAATGAAAAGCAACCTAAATGATTTGGGATAATCTGCCTTACTGTTCCCTTTGTTTTTATGATGTTTTAACATCTTAGTTTCATCCTTTAGTATTTCTTGTAATTGATTACATCTAAGAAAATCTGTGTTTGAAGAAGTAGGAGCACCTTTGTTTATATCTAACGGACCCTTCCTTTCGAATTTGATCAAAATCTCAACACAAATGCGATTTACTGGATGAAATTCGTTGATTTTGAAGGCCTGCAATGCCACCTTGTGGATAAATGGTGGCAGCAATGGACTATGTACTTTCATATATTATCTGGGAAATAAGTTGAAATTTGAATCATTCTAATTTATCAAGTTTTAATTCAAGACTTTGTTTCTTAGATCAAAAATAAGGTCAGAATATATGTCACAGTCAGTAACCCACTTTGTCTTCTGAAAACAATAGTTGAAAACAGACCATTTTGTTGCTGCTGCTAAATTACATTGAGTATTAATTTAAGATGCACAACCCATCAAAATTACCACATCAGAACTTTTTGCTTTAAGCCATGGCCAGGTGGCTATGTTGGTTGGAACGTCCTCCTCTATACCAAGAGGTTGGCAACCAATCAATGTTTCTCTCTCACATTGATGTTTCTCTCTCTTCTCTCTATTTCTCTCTTTCTCTCTCTCTCTTTCTTTCTCCATTCCTGCCTCACTCTCTCTCAAATAAATAAAAACAAATCGTCCAGTGAGGATTAAAAAAAAAAGTTTCTGCTTAAATAGTATACAAGTAGTACAACCGAGCTTCGGTGATAGCTTTGTATCACCTGGTTTCTATTTTCCCTATGGGAGCTATCAGTAATTTCTACATATAAGAACTAAGAATTACTTGCTCTGTAAATAGGTAAGTGATCTACATAGAATTATTTGGAAGAGGTTTTAGAATCAAGCTCTAAACTCCAAATCATTATAGAGGCATGGCTTATTTCATATTCTGAATAATCCTCCCACTGAAGACATCTGAAATACTGAATTGTAAATCTTATATAATAAAGAGCTAATATGCAAATGGTCATCACGCCCTCATGCCATAATGGCTCAGACATTCAACACTGAGGAGAGAGGAATGGGGACCAGCCAGGCTCAAATGAGCTCACTAGAGAGGACTGGGTACCAGTCAGGCTGTGGCCTAGGAGAGGTTCAAGCCGCCTGCCTCGAGGTCCTGGGTGCCTGTGGCTGCAGCCTGGGTGAAGCCGCCCACCCACAGTCCCCTGCAGCTGCAGCCAGCCCAGGAGAAGCTGGTCTGAGTCCTGGGTGCCTGTGGCTGGCCAGAGGGAGAGAAGCCTGGGTCCCGAGTGCAGGGTGAGGCAGAGGCAGTTAGGGGCAATCAGCAGGGGAGCAATTAGGGGTGATGAGGCCAGTAGGGGAGCAGTTAGGGGCGATACCACAGGCAGGCAGAGGTTGTTAGGGGTGATCAGGCAGGCAAGCAGAGGGGTTAGGGATGATTAGGCATGCAGGCAGGCAAGTGGTTAGGAGCCAGCAGTCCCAGATTGTGAGAAGCAGTCAGACATCTCCCAAGGGGTCCTGGATTGGAGAGGGTGCAGGCCAGGCTGAGGAATGCCCCCCCCCTCACCCCCTGTGCATGAATTTCATGCACTGGGCCTCTAGTAAATAAATAAAATAAATGTATCAATAAAATAGAAAATAAAACACATTCCAAGATTAAACAGTATAGTAAGGATTAGAACTCAGAAAGGATATCTGGACACTAAAGATACCTTTCACTTTAAAGATACTTGCTAAATCTAGCAACTTTGATTTTCATGTTTTCTTAGGATGAGGAGTAAGGGTGAGAGGCTGGAGACAAACAGGTCAGAGTTATGGATATTTATTAAATATCTCAGACAGAGAGGAACAAATAACATAATTAAAGTTTAAAACACAGTGGATATAATAACACTAGGAAAAGATGTATATAGGGTATATAGAGACTGTCAGTACAATGTTTGAAAATTTTCAGTAAATCCAAAACTATCCTAAAGTAAAAAATATTTTTAAAAATCAGTGGATGGATTAAAACATAATAAAGACAGATAATATGAGAATAAATTTGGTGGGAGACTAAAGAAAATACCTAGGATATAGTACAGAGAAATAAAAAGCTGAAACATAATGAACAATATTCTAAGAGACTTGGGGGATAGTGTATAAAGCGCTGAAATTAATTGATTTGGAAATTTGAAAGGGAAAAATAGTAATAATAAATACCTAAAGGGGAAGAACTTTTTTATTTGCATAAAAAATTTTACTGAACTAATGAAAGGTAGCAGTACACTGATTTGGGAAGTCATATAAAATATTTTATGTAGGCCCAATGGTAACAAGGAAATTGCCTATAGAAGCTACAAAAAGAAAAAAAGAAGGGAATCAATGCATATCAATAAAAAAAAGAGACAGTAAGAGAGAACAAAATAAAAATCTACAAGACAACCAAAACAATTAACAAAATGGTAACAATAAATCTTTTGCTATCAATAATTACTTTAAATGTATATGGAGTAAATTCTCTAATCATCAGACATTGAGTGGCTGAATCAATACCCTCCAAGAGAGATCCAACTATGTGCTATCTTAAGGACACTCAAGCTTTAGGGACACACTTGGGTTGAAAATGAAGAGAAGAAAAACAGTATTCTCTGCAAATGGTAACCAAAAAAGAGCAGGGGTAGCTTGCATACGTAGACCAAATAGATTTTGAATAGAAAACTGTCACAAGAGACAAAGAAGGACATTATCCTATATAATAAAATGCTAATATGCAAATTGACTGAACAGCAGAACAACTGGTTGCTATGATGTGCACTGACTACCAACAGGAAGACACACAATGCAGGAATAGGGGCTCTCCACAGGGGGAGCACTGCTCAGCCAGAAGCCATGAGCCTCTCCCACCTCCACAGCAACACTAAGGATGTCCGACTGTCAGCTTAGGCCCACTCCCCATGGAGAGTGAGTTTAAGCCATCAGTCATATATCCCCCGAGGGCTCCCAGACTGCAAGAGGGAGCAGGCCAGGCTGAGGGATCCCTTCCCTGAGTGCACATATTTTGTGCACCAAGCCTCTAGTACAGTGATAAAAATATATCAA
This sequence comes from Murina feae, assembly GCA_004026665.1. Taxonomy (NCBI): domain Eukaryota; kingdom Metazoa; phylum Chordata; class Mammalia; order Chiroptera; family Vespertilionidae; genus Murina; species Murina feae. The sequence goes on from PVJC01009757.1 coordinate 19,168, forward strand.
TTAATCAAGAAGAAATAACTAAAAATATGTCCAATATATAAAGCAAACATTGAAGAAACTCTAAAGAGTAACAGACATCAAAACAATAATAGTATGGATCTTCAATATCCCACTTTCAATGGATTAAATTTCCAGAGAGAAATTCAACTAAGAAACAAAGGACATAAACAACACTATATATCAACTATATATCAAATGAACCTAACCATATATACAGAACATTCAACACAGCAGCAGCAGAATATACATAATTGTGAAATACACACAGACCATTTTTGAGAACAGGTGACATGTTACATCACAAAACAAGTCTTAACCAATTAAGATTCAAATCATACCAAGGAACTTTTCTGACCACAATGTAGAAATTAATAGCAGAAAAACTGGAATATTTATAAATCTGTGAAAATTAAATAACACTTTTTTATACAACAAAAGGATCATTGTGTAGGTGACATTTTACTGAGTTTTACATTTAAAACCTGCATGGTTTTGCAAACAGTGTCATCCCAATAAATTTGGTAAAAAATATATAGCCAAAGAGTAAAAGAGAAAATCAAAAGATAAGTTAGAAAATATCTGAGACAAACAAAAACATAACATACTTAAAATATAGGATGCTACAAAAGCAAGTACTAAGAAGTAAGTTTATAGCATTTAAAAAAGAATAAATATTTTAAATAAAACTCAACATTTAACTTAGAAAGCTAGAAAAATAAAAACAAAGGAAACTTAAAGTTAATAGAAGGGAGAATATACAACTAGAGCAGAAATATATGAAATAAAGAATAGAAAAGGCAAAAATTTATGAAACAGTTGTTTTTTTTAAAGGATGGACAAAATCAACAAACCTTTATTTAGAGTATTTTATAAAGATAGAAAACTTAAAGTAAATAAAGTTTGAAATGAAAAAGGAGACATTATAGCTGATTCTACAGAAATAAGAAAATCATAAAAGACTATTATGAACAATGATACATCAACAAACTTTATAACCTAGAAAAAAAGATAAATCCTTAGAAACAGTTAACCTGCCAAGACTGAACCATTAATAAATAGAAAATTTGAAAAGATCTTTAATTAGTAAGGAGATTGAAGCAATAACTAAAAACCTCCTAACAAAGAAAAGCTTAGGAACAGGTGGCTTCACAGACAAGTTCAACTAAATATTTAAAGAAGAATTAATAATAATCCTTCTTGAACTCTTCCAAAAAATTGATCCAAAAAATTGAGAAAGAGAAACTACTTTCAAACTCCTTTTATGAAGCCAACATTACCCTGATACTACAGCCAAACAAAGACACCACACACAAAAACAAAACTATAGGCTAAGATCCCTTATGAAAACACATGCAAAAATAATCAACAAAATACTACCAAAAGGAATTGAACAACACATTAAAAGGATCATAAACCATAACCATGTACAATTTACACCTTGCATGAAAGGATGTTTCAACAAAGGAAAATCAATTAATGTGATATACCACATAGCAGAATAAAAGAATAAAAGTAATATAATCCAAGAGTACAGAAAACTAATTTAAGGAGCCATATTGAAATTTTATAGGATAATACATAAAAGAATAAAAAGTACAGCGAACAAATTAAACAATATTAGAATAAAAATGAAAAATAATCCACATAAAGACAAGAAAGGTGAGAAATAGAAACAAAAACAGTATAGGACAAATAGTGATGGAAATAAAAAATATATCAATATGTTGACTAAATAGAAGTGGACCAAATATTTCAATTAAAAGAAAACTTTTGTTAGTCTGCATAAAAATATAATAGAAAACAAGATTCACTATATGTTATTTTCAAGGGACACATGTAAATTAAAACCACAATGAGATATCACCTCACACCACCAATAAATCAACAAACAACAAATGCTGGTGAGGTTGTGGAGAAAAGGGAACCCTACCTAGTACACTGTTAGTGGGAATGCAGACTAGTGCAGACAATGAGGAAAACAGTATATAATTTCCTCAAAAAATTAAAAATAAAACTGCCTTTTGACCCAGTGATCCTTATTCTGGGAATATATCCTAAGAATCCCAAAACGCAAATTTGAAAGAATATTTGCACCCCTATATTCATTGCAGTGTTATTTACAATAGCCAAGATTTGGAAACAGTTCAAGTGCCCATCAGTAAATGAGTGGATAAAAAAAGCTGTGGTACATTTAACACAATGGAATATATGCAGCCTTAAAAAAGAAGGAACCTTTTGTGACAGCATGGATGGACCTGCAGATTACATATTATGCTAAGTGAAATAAGCCAGTCAGAGAAAGACAAATACCATATGATCTCACTTACATGTGAAATCTAATGAACAAATTATATCATCTATCTATCATCTATCTATCTATCTATCTATCTATCTATCTATCTATCTATCATCTACCTATCATCTATCCATCTATCTATCTATTTACCTATTTATCATCTATCTGTCTCAGGCAAATACAAACCAAATGGAAGTATATGCAGTCATTTTAACATCAGACAATATGGACTTTCTGACCAAAACTAATTCCTGGAGATATTACATAAAAGGTATAATTCACATACAAACACAAACATCAAAATTAAATTTGCATTTACCTAATTACATAGATTAAAATATATGATGCAAAAATGATATGATCACAAGAGAAAACACCCCATTCCATCATTATGTTGGGAGATGTTTAAATTCACACAATATGACTTGTCTTTGATCATAACTTCCTAGAGATTATTGATTCTAATGCATCCTTTTATCAGCTTCACTTATGTTTATTTTATTATACTCCTTTAGATGAGTGAAATTATTAAACATTTTAAAGCTACAAATTATAAATGGAATTTTAATTGAAAGCAGTATATTTAGGTACATTCAGGTACTTTTTTAAGTCTGCAAGTTTTCAAAATATTAAATGGATAGAAGGATCTGGAGTTCAGAAAAGAGGTCTAGGCTAGAAATATAATTTGGAAGCATGAAAGAGATTTCCTTGAGAAAAAGTATAGAGTAAGAAGAAATAGACATACATTTATTTAATGAGTATCAGCATTTAGTGATCAAATAGCAATGCTTGAGTCTAAAATAAAACTTAAAAGAGTGATCATGAAATAAAAAGAGGAAGATCAGGAGAGTGTGTTAACATGAAAGTCAAGGAGGAGACAGTTATTTTATAACTAGAGGCGCTGTGCACAAAATTTGTGCACTTGGGGGGAGGGATCTCTCAGCCCAGCCTGTCCCCTTTTGTAGTCCTAGAGCCCTCAGGGGAGTGGGCCTAAGCCAGCAGTCTGATATCCTTAGCACTGCGGAGGCAGGGTAGGTTCTTGCCACTGCCGCTGCTCTCGCCAGTGGCTGAGCAGCACGCCCCCTGTGGGAGTACACTGACCACCAGTGGGCAGGTCCTGTGTTGAGCATCTGCCCCCTGGTGGTCAGTGTACATCATAGCTACCAGTTGTCCACTATTTGGTCAATTTGCATATTAGCCTTTTATTATATAGGATATTTGTAAATATTGCTTATTATATATGTGACACGCAAGATATAGCTAGTCAAAGAGCATTATGCTAAGTGAAATAAGCCAGCTGGAGAAAGATAAATATCATGAGCTCACTCATTCGTGGAATATAATGAACAACATAAACTGATGAACAAAAATAGAGTCAGAGACATAGAAGCATCAAATAGCTCATCAAACCTAAGAGGAAAGAAAGGGGAGGGTGGTAAGAAATCAACCAAAGGACTTGTGAGCATGCATATAAGCATAATCAATGAACATAAACTGAAGAGGGATGAGAATATATGCTGGGGGACGGGAGCGGGCGGGGAGAGGTCAATGGGGAAAAAAAAAGACACATGTAATACTTTCAACCATAAAGAATTAAAAAAATAAAACTGAAAAAAAAGATATAGCTAGTCAGATTATATATATTTTATAAGTCCAGGATAAACCATTCTGAGAATTCTCTTTTGGTCTTAGTGATTGACTAACACTCAAAGTTGCAAATTAGATATTCTTGTTGTAATTAAATATATCAGTTTTAATCAGGACAGTTACTTATAGAATCTCTATTAGACCCACAAGTAGTTTAGGTGTGATTATAAAGAAAAAAACTAGTTTCTCTTATAGCGCCTAAGTTACCCGCACTTTAGAGTCATATTCTATATGGCCCTTAGAAAAATGGAACTGCTAAAACCATTGAGTAAATCATTCTGAACACTGAACTTAGACCAATGCAATGAGCCTTATCATTCTTACATCTCTAGAAATTTAGGCTTGTGCCAAAATGTCATGTGTTAATTGCAATACATTAGGTCAGAACTACGCTTACTCAATTCCTTTTAGCCTTTTCTTTCTGTCCCTCCGCTCAGATTTGAGAAGTTTTCACCTCCTTATATCCCACCTATTTGTTTTTAGGCAGGCTCATCTTCAGGTTACAACTTCCTGTTTTTCTAATACCTAATGTTCTAGTACTTAAAAGTTTCAGAATATACTGTTCTGAAACAAGCACAGAAGTTTCTCTCAATTTTTAAAATAAGATATTTTGTTGCTACCAGCACACAATAATTTTGTGGTTTCTGCTTTTTTTTAATTTTTTATCCCTATCAGTCTTTTATTTGATACAGAAATGTTTCTATTTTTAAAATTTTAACCTGAAATATTTTATGGAAAGGGCTGCACATCAGAGCAAAAGTATGTCAACCATGTCTGAACCTGATAGCTAGTTCGAGTGCTCCCTTGTATAACATCATTTTGGACTTATGACAAATAAAGTTACAGTCCCTTAAAGTTTAGCTTGTTTATAAGAAGGGGAATGTACATATTACTAATTTTCCTTTTTTATATAGAAACAAATGAAGTAAGATTGCCCTTTTCATGTCTTTTTAATTTTACTTTATTTAGAATTCTAATAGATTTATTGAGGTATGATTGCCATACAATAAACTTCACATATTTAAAGTTTACAATTTGATACACTTTAACATATGTAACACCTATGGGTAGGACCCTAAACTTTCTTCTAACAGAGTTTGACAAAGATGAAGGAATTTCATGTCTCTTTTAAAACATATTTTTATTTATTTCAGAGAGGACGGAAGAGGAAGAGAGAGATAGAAACGTCAGTGAGGAGAATCATTGGCCAGCTTCACGCCCCACACTGGGATCAACCTTACAACCTGGGCATGTACCCTGACCCAGAATTAAAATGTAACTTCCTAGTTCATAGATCGACACTCAACCACTAAGCCATGCGGACATTTATTGAATCACTCTCTGGTTTCTGATAAAGTGTGACATTGTTGTGTATTTCTTTGAGACGGAAGTGGTTGTTGAGATTTGGAGATGAACTCAATAGGTTTTCATTGAGTCTGTGTGCGAATTCTTTAATTTGTTATCTTTATGTAAGTATTAGGAAGTTCACCAATATATCCTAGAAAAATATTTATTTTTAAATTTTTTTATTGTTAAAAGTATTACAAATGAAATAAGACTACCCTTTTCATGTCTTTTAATTTTATTTTATTTGGAGTTATTTTTTAAAAATTTTTTTAGATGTCCCCCCTTCAAACCCCCATTGATCCCTTCTAAGCCACAGAAAATTATTTCTTTTCCTGTTCCAAAGTCTCTAAATAATTTCAGGTCAGATCCTGTATCTACTCATTTCATCAATGACTAGAACATAGTAGATAATTATTACATATTTTCTAAATTGAACTGAAAGCTGCAGCTCCCTCATTAGTCTTTAGACTAAATTCCTCTTACTTGTTTGAAAATATCTCTAGTTCAGAATTCTTTTAGAGTGCCAAGGTCATTGCCATATCCTAGATCCAGGAAATCATTAAATCAGGTGTGATTTGACTTCTCCAGAAATATTGCAATAAATTCTTCCCATATCCCTAAAAGCACAAGTACTACCGCAGTGCATATATACTTGTGATATACAGCAGGAGACATGGGAAAGAGACAAATCTTGGTTTGAAACATTTCTCCAAAATTGGATAAATTATACTTTTCAATCATGAATTCTTGGTTGAGATACTGAAAATAATAGTACATCACTGTGATAACTGATTAAGAGAATTATGCAAAAATGCTAAGCACAGTGACTAGCATAGAGTAAGGTATTTAATATTAGGTGGTTCCCTTCCCCAGGATAAGTTTGTCAATTTCACTCCCTGCAATTATTTACTTTCATTTATCTCTTTCCTTTACACTCTTCCTCCATCTCACTATGTAGTCTTCTAGAATCCTATTGTTACTGTTTTACAACCACTTTAAGTTAGGGAAAAGACATCTGTATTCTCTATCTAGAATTTGAATGTTATGTTTTTGATAAAATATGTTTTTATTGATTTGAGATAAAGGAAGGGAGAGGGAGAAAGATAGAAACATCAATGATGAGAGAGAATTATCAATGGGCTACCTCCTGCATGCCCCCCACTGGGGATCAAGTCTGCAACCCAGGCATATGCCCTGACTGGGAGTCGAATGGTGATTTCCTGGTTCATGGGTGCACACTCAACTACTGAGCCACACCAGCCGGGCCAATGTTATATGTTTTCATCAATAGCCACAAAATAGTTGGTGATTGGCCTCAATATAACAGGTGAAACTCTTGTAAAAATATGTCCTTGCATATACGAGCTGCTACTTTTCCAACCTCTGATATTGATTTCCTTTTCCCTTATGATTGGGCCTCAAAGCCAATGACATACATATTGGGTGTTTGAATTTATTCAGAATTTTCTAAAATTCAGAGGTGTGGTCCCATCTATTGGTACTTCTTTGTATTTAAAATAAAAGGTTAGTTAGGACCTTTAAGAAGATGGAAGCAATTGTAAAGTGAATGGTGACTCATTGTTCTTTGTATTAAAAAGTTCTAGTTTTCATAAGCCTTCCTAACAACTTGTAGTAGACTATGATCCTGAACTATTTACTTTCTCTTCCTGTAAGAGGATCTATTGCAATGTCTGCTAAGGAAGGATTTTTATTTCCACATCTTCCTAATGTTTGACCAATAAAATGTGAGCTCACAGTATGTACAATTAGTTGATTTAAAGAGTCATTGAATGCTTTTGCCAGATGTTTCTTCCTCCCCTTCACCCCCCCATCTACCATGAAAACATGTCGTTGTTATCAAAGCACTTTCCTAATAGGGGCTGCTCCAGCAGACTGTGTTGGGAAAAAGAAAACAGAGAGCTACAGCTGACCTACAACCAACATAAAATGTGAGCAAAAATTAGCCAATGTTGTGATAAGCTCCTGAGAATTTAGGGTTATTTTGTTACCACAGCAAAGGTGACTACAGTAGCTATTAATGTAAGGTGACCAGATGTCCCGCTTTTGGTGGGATAGTCCCGATTTTTAACAATTTGTCCCACGTCCTGCGGCATTTTAAAAAAGTCCCGATTTTTAGAAAGAGACATATGTACTACTCTTTGTAATATCTAATCTAATAAAAGCGTAATATTAAAATTGACCATTTCTTCGGGATGCCCAAGCCACGCCCACCAGCCAATCAGAGCAGCTGTATGCAAATTAGCCCAGCCAAGATGGCAGAGGCCACAGACCCGCAGCACAGGGCAGGAGGAGACAGCCCTTTCCATTTGCCCCACGATCCAGGCCACAGTGTGGGCCAGCCAGTGGCCGCAGCCGCAGGGCAGGAGAGGCAGGGCAGGAGCAGCCAGCTGGCCCGCCCCTCGGCTGCGGTCTTGGAATGGATCGATCGCATGGGGCACACACACACAGAGGCCTAAGCTTCCGTGTGTGTGTGCCCTGGGATGGATTCCCAGGTGGCAACCGAGGGGTGGGGAGCAGCCTTGGAAGGAATGGGGAAGGGAGCAAAGCAGGTCAGAGGGAGGAAGTGAAGAAAAAAATTAAGGTGGGAAGGAAGGAAAAAGGGAGGGTAGGCAGGGGTAAAGATAAAGAAAAGAAGGAATATGGGAAGGGAAGGAGGGTAGTAGAAAAATGGGAAGAATGATGGTGGAACAGAAGTAGGAAATAAGGAGGAAAGAAAAGTTTATAAATGATGAGTCAGTAGGAAAAGTGTTACATAAAGGAGAAAAATTGTGTGAGAGGAAGAAGCCAATAAGGAAGTCAAATACAATTGTGTGTGAATAGGATAAGATTAAAAAAGAAAGTTAATAGGGATGGCCAGGATGGCAGGGGAGGGCAGTTAGGGGGATCAGGCAAGCAGGCAGGCAGAGTGGTTAGGGCAGGCAGGCAGGTTAGTGGTTAAGAACCAGAGGTCCTGGATTGTGTGAGTCCCCAAGAACTCCATATTGGAGAGGGTGCAGGTTGGGCTGAGGGATCGCCCCCCCTGCCCCCCCGTGCACGAATTTCATGTACCGGGCCCCTAGTTTTAAGTAATAACAAAAAAGAACCCCCCTCCCCGCCCGGTCAATAGTGTCCCACTTTACCAATGTTAAAATCTAGTCACCTTATATTAATTGCAAGGTTACTGACATAACAAAACACTCAATATGTATGTCATTAGCTTTGAGGCTCAATCATAAGGGAAAAGGAAATCATTATCAGAAGTTGGAAAAGTAGCAGCTCATATATGCAAGGATATATTTTTATAAGAGTTTCACCTGTTGAAGCAGGGGATTTCCCAGGGGTGAGGACGGCGGAGCCCCTAGCGCTAGGACGCTTGCATGCATGACTCCGGAGACCAGGTTCTGGGACTCAGGTCTAACTTTATTGAGGAAAGGCAGCCCTATTTATAATGGAGGTGGCCAATCATGGAACACCATCTCAGGGGAGCCAATGAAAGGTCAGGGTACTGTGTAGGCGGCTCTGGGAGGGGCTCAGGCGGGCGTTGCCATCTCCCTGGTGTGCCAGAAAGATCTGAAATGCTGGAGTAAGCTCACAGCATGCATCAGCCTCTGCTCCGAGACAAAACCTCCTGTGCTCTACCTACAACCTGTGATAACTCGAAAGGCAGGTAATTGTCTAATGAACTTGTTTTAAATCAGGGGTGGGAAAAGTCCAGCTTTTGAGCCATATAAGGCCCTCAAAATAATTTGGTCTGGCCCAGCCAAGGCATTAGGGGTAAGTTTTAAACGTTTGACCAAATATAGCAGGCTTTTTTTTTTCTTTTTGTGGAAACAAAGATGGCAGCTAGCAGGACAGAGGTGAGGGAAAGGGTGTGAGTGAGTGAGGGGTGAGAAGAGAGAGAGAGTGTGTATGTGTGTGTGGGGGGGGGTGAGAGGAGAGTGTGTGTGGTATATGTGTGTGAGTGAGTGAGGGACAATTAAATCTGGCAGAAACAGCAGGGTCTGGCAGACCAGGTTCTCCTGGACAGGGAGCACCTACCACCACTTTGGGCACTTCCTGGGATGCGGAGCTTGGGCACAGAGTCCATGCCATCTTGAAGAGGCGAGCAGCCTCTTCTAGGAACTCATCAGCACCACCATCCAGCCTGGCCTTGGACACTGCCCATGACCCTGCAGCCACTCCAGTCAAAATCCTGCTGCCCCACCTGCCTTTCTAGCATGCAGGCCTCCTGAGCCCACTGCCCTACAGGCTGCTATTGGGTGCTGCTGTAAGCCCCTGCTGGGTGCACTCATATCCAAACAGAAGCACAAGGACCCAGTAGTAGAAACTCTGAATTTCCGCCTCCCAGCTGCCTGCCCACAAACACTGCGGTTGCATGGCTTCAGAGCAAGAGCCCTTAGAAAAAGGTCCCCAGTGCCTCTGTGAGCCTCCACTGGGCGTGAATGAATCCAACCAAGAACACACAGCCCCGGCAGTAGAAATTTGAACTTCTCCCCCTTCCTGGCTGCCTACCCACAGACATCTTGATCAGGCGGCTTTGGTGCAAGGGCCCGTCTGAGTGTACCACCCTGGTAAATGGCCCCTGGGTGCCTCTGAGCCACAGCTGGGTGCGCACTAATCCAACCAAGGACACAAAGCCCCGGCAGCAAAAACTGAGTCTTCCCCCTCTACAGCTGCCGACCTCAATCACGCTTTTCCAGTGTACAGGCCTTCAGAGCCCACTGCCACAAATGTGGCTCTTGGGTGCCTCTGTGAGCCCCCGCTGCGCATGCGAGAATTCAACCAAGGGCACAAGGCAGAAAAAATTGGGACTTCCCTCCCCCCAGCTGCCAGCCCCCAGACACTTCAGTTGTTCCTTTCCAATATGCAGGCCCGCCGCCCCTATTGGTGACTCCTGGTTGCCTCCTTGAGCCCCAGCTGGGTGCACTCATATCCAAACAAGGGCACAGGGCCCCAGCAGTAGAAATAAGGACTTCTCCCTTCCAGGATGCCTACCCACAGACACTACTGTTTGCGTGGTTTTAGCACAGGTCCCCTGAGGCCACCACCCCAGTAGGAGACTCATGGGTGCCTCTGTGAGCTGCCACTAGGTGCACTCATATCCAACCAAGGGTGTAAGGCCCTGACAGCAGAAACTCAGACTTCCCCTACCTTGGCTGCCAACCTCTAGTCACTGCAGTCACACCGATCCAGTGTGCATGCCCGCTGAACCTGCTGCCTTGGCAGGCAGCTCCTAGGTGCTTCTCTGAGCTGCCACAAGGCATAACCCCAGCTGCTGGCATCCAGTCCCCATGGTAGCGCCACTCCAGCACATGGGCTCCCTGAGCTCACTTCTCCAGCATACAGCTCCTGGGCACCTCTGTAAGCAGGTTCTGGGCACTTTGGGATAACATGAAATTAAGATTGAGCTTCTATCAAGGGCCAGATCAAGAGCAGGCATGATCACATTTTCTGAGTAGATTTAGTTGATTCTCAGTAAATTCTTTAAATTGAATTAAATAGTTTAGGGTAAACAGACTAAGATAGTTGGTTTCACAAAAGCCTAATAAATTTATATTACCTTTAAGTGTAATCAAGGGGCATATTTTGAAAGGAATTGTGAGTATAGCTCTTTGCACATGAAACTGACTAGATTAAAATAGGAAAAGATATTTCCCATATTTTCTACAGATGTAGCTAAGAAGCATCATGGGAAAAGAAGCACTTGACTGCAAAATTTTTCCCAGAAAGTGGAACTGGAATATAATCAAGGAACAACTCTTATCTACAATCTTTTCCCACCAGGATTTCAGAATTTGTATTGACCAGTGAGTGGCTATGTTTATGTCATCCCACTTTCAGATGTATCATTGTTCCATCATCATATGTTAGATGTTTGTAAGACTAAAAAACTTGTCTTTAATTCAAATTCTTGAATTTAGAAAAAAGCTTGATGTTGAAACTATTGCAGTCTAACACTTCAATTTTGATGCCATAATTCAAAGGTTTTTTGAATGCCTTTTTGGGAAAGAGTAAGTTTATTTTACACTCAAGAGAAAACATATTGAATATTTGTTAACAAGATGGTGGAATATGATAGAATGTATATATTTCTCATCTGTTCAGTCTAATTACTGTTCTTTCCAGTAAAAGGTTTTATACATTTTTGCCTGTTAGAATTTGACTTATGGTGCTTCTGATGGCCTCATATCCCACCCCACTGATGTTGGGCTTGACCATATGATTTGCTTTGCCTAATCTAATCTAATAAAAGAGAAACATGCAAATTGACCACACTTCCATTACACCCCAAGCCATGCCCACCAGCCAATCAGAGTGACTATATATAAATTAACACAACCAAGATGGTGGCTGGAAGCCATGGAGCTGGAGCAATCAGGGAGATTGGTTTCCCAGGCGATGGAGGAAGTCAAGCTTCCCACCTGCCCTGGTTGGTTGTGGCCTCTGCTCAAGGCAACAAAGTTTCAATTATAGAAGATTAATAAATCCCATATACCTGCCTTTATCCAGCCTCGCTGGAAGCCTGGGTCACTGGGGGCTGTGGCCATCAGGGTGCAAACGGCAATCAGCCACTCAGCCAGATGTGCCAGGCACCTCAGCAGGATGCCCCACTGTGAAGAGGTGGTGGCCAGCCTGCAAACAGCCCTCAGCCCCTCACCCAGGCTGGCCAGACACTCCAGTGGGGACCCCCACCCTGAAGGGGATGTGGCCAACCTGAAAACAGCCATCAGCTCCTCACCCAGGCTGGCCAAGTACCCCAGCAGGAACCCCTATCTTGAAGGAGTTGTGGCCAGCCTGCAAACAGCAATAATCCCCTCACCCAGGTTGACAAGGCACCCCAGAGGAAACCCACAACTTGAAGGAGCTGTGGCCAGCCTGCAAAGAGCCATCAGCCCCTCACCAAGGCTGGCCACACCTGCATGGGGTGAGGGTCCCTGCTGGGAGGCTTGGCCAGCCTGAAAACAGTCATTAACCCCTCACCCAGGATGGCCAGGCACACCAGAGGGGACCTCCACCCTGGAGGGGATGTGGCCAGCCTGAAAATGGCCCTCAGCCCCTCACCCAGGGTAACCAGAAACCCCAGGAGGTCCCCAACCCTGATCTGGGAAACCCTTTAGGGCAAACCAACTGGCCCCCATCCATGCAACAGGCCTCTATCTACATTCATAAAAAAGAAACATGCAAATTGGTGTCACTCTGCTACACCCAAGCCATGCCCACCAGCCAATCAGGGCAAATATATGCAAATCAACTCAACCAAGATGACGGCCTGCAGCCATGGCACTGGAGCAAGCAGGAGACTTGGTTGCCCCAGTGATGGAGGAAGCCAAGCTTCCTGCCTGACCTGGCTGGCTGTGGCCTCCACTTATGGCAACAAAGTTTCAATTATAGAAGATGGATAAATCCCAAATACCTGTTTCCAGTCAGCCTCGCTGGGAGCTTGGGTTGCTGGGGGTGGTGGCCAGCCTGCAAACAGCTGTCAGCCCCTCACCCAGGATGGCCACACTCTCATGGGGTGAGGGTTCCCGCTGGGGGGCTTGGCCAGCCTGCAAACAGCCATCAGCCATTCACCCAGGCTGGCCAGGCACCCCAGCGGTGACCCCCACCCTGATGGGCCTGTGGCCAGCCTGAAAACAGCCATCAGCCACTCATCCAGGCTGGCCAGGCGCCCCAGCAGGATCCCCCTACCTGAAGAGATGTGGCCAGTCTAAAAATGGCCCTCAGCCCCTCACCCAGGCTGTCCAGGCACCCCAGCAAGAACCCCACCCTGAACTGGGACACCCTTAAGGGCAAACCAGCTGGTCCCCACTCATGCACCAGGCCTCTATCTTATATAATAAAAGGGTAATATGAAAATTGACCCTAATGGAATAATGACTGGTAATGACTGGTCACTATGACACACACTGACCACCAGAGGACAGACACTCAATGTAGGAGGCTCCACAGCGGGAGTCTGCTCAGCCACAAGCCAGGCTGACAGCTGCCAGTACAGTGGTGGTAGTGGGAGCCTCTCATGCCTCCTCAGCAGTGCTAAGGATGTCTGACTGCAACTTAGGCGTGCTTCCTACTGGCAAGTGGATATCCCCCAAGGGCTTCTAGGCTGCCAGAGGGATGTCTGACTGCCAGCTTAGGCCAAGTTGCCTGGGGAGCGGGCCTAAGCCAGCAGGTGGACATCCCCTGAGTGGATCCCAGACTGCGAGAGGGCACAGGCTGGGCTGAGGAACCCCACTGAGTGCACAAATAAATTTTGGGGCACCAGTCCTTTAGTCTATATATAAAAGCCTAAGTGACTGTTAAAATAGAACTACCAGAACGACTGCTTGGTATGATGCACCCTGACCACCAGGGGGAAGATGCTCTATGCATCAGCTGCCCCAGCCCTCAGGCCCCAATCACTGATGGGGCCTGCCTGTCAACCTCCTGGTCCTTCTCCCCAGCCAGCAGATCCTGATCATTCAATCGGGCTGTGCTCTGGACTGGGATGGGGTACCAGGGGTGGGTGGCAGTGGATGTGAGCAGAGAGGGAAGGAGGAGGAGAGAGGCAGGGAAGCAGGGATTTGGGGAACCTGATTGGCCCTGATCAGTGGCCAGGCCTAGGAACTCCACCTGTGCACAAATTTCCATGCACTGGGCCTCTGATGATTTAACTTCTGAATAGAAACTTTAAGTGCTATCTGCTATATCCTTGCTCATTTTCCTTTGTCATAAAGATAACATGTTTGGAGCATGTCTGGAAAAGATAGGGGCTGTTACTTTTGTCTGTGTCCTGAATGAAGGCATATGTAATAGAGTTTTACTGGATCTATAGTTGAATTAAGTGAGGGAGCAATGAATATTTATTATAAGGTACAAATTTGGGGGTTATTAATATACAAAATTACTTCTTTTAAAACTCCAATGAATACAGATATACCTTCAGATATGTATCACAATGAATTGAAAGAATGTATAAATAAATGAATGAATGACTAATAGAAGGGAGAAATTCCTTTTCATTCAGTGGGAAGTAACTGTGATTAATGAGAATGAGACACTGATTGAATTAAACTATCTTGGAGTGGGAGTGGATTGTAAGTATGAGAAAACCATTTCTTAATTTATAAAATACTTGTGATAATATTATATTGTCTAAGCCTTTATTTTTTGGAGAAAATATATTTTGTATGTTATTTATTTATTTATTTATTTATTTATTTTATTTTATTTTTTTAAATTCTCAGTGTTGAAATTATTACATATGTCCTCATTTATTTCCCATTGACCGCTTCTAGCCTACCCTGTCCTCATCCCATGCCTTCACCACCTTATTTTCTGTGTCCATGGGTTATGCAAGTTCTTTTGTTGATCTTTTCCCACCTATCCATTCCCACCTTCCCTCTGAGATTAGATCGTCTTTTCCATGCTTCTATGTCTGGATTTATTTTTTTCAACAATTTATTTTGTTCATTAGGTTATGCTAAGCAAAATATGCCAGTCAAAGAAAGGCAATTATCACATGATACTACTGTCATATGGAATCTTATCTAATCTAAACCTTTAGATACTCACAAAGTCATGGGTTTTAGACAGGGGTGATTACATGGTCAAAAGAAAACAGATATATTACCTGGCCTAAAGAATATGATTTGATTTCCTAAAACCTTTATCTTGCTGTAGTGTAGTGGTTAAGTAAATAGTCAAATCATATTTATAGAGTAGTTTAAATATGATGCAGACAGAGTATTGGTAATCTAGTAGGAGGAAAAATGAGGGAGGATAGAAAGAAAGCAATAAGGGAGATTTTGAAGTCATATACAGCCTGAGGAAATAAAAACTATGAATAAGTAGATGTAAGACAATTTATAGATCATTAAGTAGAGTAGTTGATTGGTAGGGATAAAAAAGTAGAAATTCAATAATACATGGCTGCTGAAGATAAGAGGGAATTCAACAAGATAACCTAGCAACTAGATCTGCTTTAAACAATGGCCAATCTCCAATTTTTCTGAATCTCTGAAGCTTATATTCTATTCTTCCCATGAGGCCTAACTGTATCTATTTGTCTAAATTTCTGTGAGGCAAGGCAGTAAGTTTAAGATATTTTCTTTTCTTATTTCCATATACATCAACATTTTTAAAAAAATATTATTTAGAACAGTGATTTTCAACCAATGCTCTGTGGCAGGCACACTGGTGTGCCATAATACTTTAAAAAACATGCAATACCTGACTATTTAGTCAGAGGCACTGACCTCTTTTTCCTTAGAGTGCCAAATTAAAAAAAAAAATGAGAATAGCCAACACAAGGATAGCCATCCAGTGTGAATGAATCAAAATTATACATAATTTTTGTCAGATCAACAAATTTAGTGTGCCACAGGATTTTAGCAGTTTGTGTGCCATGAGATGAAAAAGGTTGAAAATCGCTGATTTAGAATAATCTTTACTCCTTGCAAGCAAAAAAGTTCAATACAATTTATGGATTTGCATACCACCTGTACTCATTAAATCTATAAATATGACAGGTATTAGAAGTCAGGTCATGTCACCTCTTTGCTTAAAACTTTTTTACTCTTTCTCGTTATATTGAGAATGAACTCCAAACTCCATATCATGACTTATAAATCACATGGCCATACATCCAATTTTCCCAGTCCAATTCTGGTTTATACCTGTCTTTCACTGTAATTCTGATAGCTTTCTCTTTCTTTCTTAAATGTGATTGGATTTACATAGTGGGTAAACTCCATGATATTAGTTTTGGCATTAAGTTTTTGGATTTTACATCAAAAACACAGGCAACAAAAGCAAAAGCAAACAAGTGGGATTATATCAAATTAAAACACCTCTGCAAAGGAAACCATCTACAAAATGAAAAGGCAACCTAAAGAATGGGAGAAAACATTTGAAATACATATATCTGACAAGGGGTTAATGTGCAAAATATATAAATATTCATACAACTCAATGGTAAAACAACAAACGATCTGTTAAAAAATGGGCAGAGGAACTAAACAGACATTTTTACAAAGAAGACATACTAATGGCCAATAGGTATGTGAAAAGGTGCTCAATATCACTAATTATCAAGAAAGTGCAAATAAAAAAAAAGGGAATAAAATCAATAATATTGTAACAACTTTGTATGTTGCCAGATGCTTACTAGACTTATTGTGGTGATCACTTCATGAAGTATATAAATGTTGTATAACTATGCTGTATACCTGAAATTAATTTAGCATTGTACATTAACTATCTTATCTAATAAAAGAGTAATATGCAAATTGACCATCACAAGATGGCTGTCCCCATGTGGTCAAAGATGACTTCCCCCAGGTGGTCAAAGATGGCCACCACAAGATGGCCAGCAAGGGAGGGCAGTTGGGAGGGACCCAGGCTTGCAGGGGAAAAGAGTTGGGGGGGACCCAGGCCTGCAGCGGAAGGCAGTTGGGGGGACCCAGGCCTGCAGGGGAGGGCAGTTGGGAGGGACCCAGGCCTAGAGGGGAGGGCAGTTGGGGGGGACCCAGGCTGGCAGAGGAGGACAGTTGGGAGGGGGACCATCCTGCCAGGTGGAGGGCAATTAGGGGCAAGCAGGCCAGCACAGGAGCAGTTAGGTGTTGATCAGGCTGGCAGGGGAGTGGTTAGGGGCAATCGGTAGGCGAGAGGTTGGGAGCCAGCAGTCCTGGATTGTGAAAGGGATGTCCGACTGCCCGTTTAGGCCCGATCCCAGTGGTGGGATCGGGCCTAAACGGGCAGTCGGACATCCCTTAAGGGGTCCCAGATTGGAAAGGGTGCAGGATGGCCTGAGGGACACCACCACCACCCCCCACCACACTCTGTGCATGAATTTCATGCACCAGGCCTCTAGTATTTTAATAAAAAATCAAATAAAACACCACAAATGAGATATCTCCTCACACCTATTAGAATGGCTATCATAAAAAATACAAGAGATAACAAGTGTTGGTAAGGATGTGGGAAAAGGGAACCCTTGTGTACTGTTGATGGACATGTAAATTGGTGAAGCCACTATGGAAAACAGTATGGAGGTTCCTCAAAAAATTAAAAATAGAAATACCACTTGGAGAAAAAAAATTGGAGGTATCATGTTACCTGGTGTCAAACTATATTACAAGGCTATAGTAATCAAATCAACATGGTACTAGGATAAAAAAACAGAAATATATATCAATGGAACAGAATAGAGATCCCAGAAATAAACCCATGGCTATATGGTTAATTAATCTATATAATAAAGAGCCAGGGTCCTAATGACTGATTGCGACCTAAGGCTTGACCAGACCAGAAGTTTGTGCTGGGTTGTCGAGGTGACCCAGAACTGACTGGGGCCACTGTGGGGCCCCCACCCAGAACTGACTGCCTTGGGGGCTGTGGATCAGGCCCAGAGAGAGGCCATTATGGAGAGAGGCAGGGTCTGATCCATAGCGTCTGTGGCAGCCATTGATCAGAACTTGCCTCTCTTTCTCTCCCGGCCTGGCCAACAGCCGAGCCTCCATTTCTCTCCAGGCCTTCACCAGGTCTGCTGATCAGCCCTGCTTTTCTTATCAGGCCCCGTTGATAGACCCACCTATGCTGACTGGCATAAAAACTGACCAATCAAAATCAAATCTGAGTCAACTGTGAGGAGCCAATGGCTGCCTAGGAGGCAGAGCTTTTGATGCTGACTGACATAGAAACTGACCAATCAGAACCAAATTTGTCAGCAGGGGAGGGCAGTTGGGGATGAGATTAGACCAGCAGGAGAGGGCAGCTATAGGCGATCAGGCAGGCAGAGGCAGTTAGGGGAAATCAGGCTGGCAGGGGAGGGCACTTGGGGGCAACCAGGCTGGCAAGGGAGGGCAGTAGATGGCAAGATCAGGCTGGCAAGGGAGTGAAGTTAGTGGTGATCAGGCAGACAGAGGCAGTTGGGGGTGAGATCAGGCCAGCAGGGGAGAGCAGTTGGGGGCTTGATTAGGCCAGCAGTGGAGAGCAGGTAGGGGTGATCAGGTAGGCAGGCAGAGGCAGTTAGGGGCAATCAGGCAGGCAGGCAGAGAGGTTAGGGTCAATCAAGCAGGCAGGCAGGTGAGTGGTTAGGAGCCAGAGGTCCCAAATTGTGAGAGGAGTGTCCAACCACCAGTTTAGGCCTGATCCCCTAAACCAGCAGTCAACATCCCCTAAGGAGTCCCTGATTGGAGTAGGTGCAGGTAGGCTGAGGGAACCTCCCCCTCTGTGCACAAATTTTGTGCACCAGGCCTCTAGTATATAATAAAGAGTAAAAAACATACAGTATGGTAGAGACAGTCTATTTAATAAATGGTGTTGGGAAAATGGGACAGATACATGCAAAAAAATTAAACTAGATCACCTTCTATCCCACATACAAGAACAAACTCAAAATGGATTAAATACTTAAATGTAAGACTTGAAACTCTAAAACTACTAGAACAAAACATAGACAGTAAATTATCTGACATTTCTTTTAGCAAAATTTTTTCTAATGTAGCTCCTCTGGCAAGGAAAACATAAGAAAAAAATAAACAAATAGGAATACATCAAACTAAAAAGTTTTTGCACAGCAAAGAAAACCATCAACAAAATGAAAATGCAACCTACTGAATGGAAGAAAATATTTGCCAATGATGCATTTGACAAGGGGTCAATACCCAAAATTTATAAAGAACTCAGACAACACACACACACCAATACAATTAAAAAATGGGTAGAGTACCTGAATAGACACTTCTCCAATGAAGCATACAGATGGCTAATAGACATATGAAAAGATGCTGAATGTCACTAATCATCAGAAAAAATGCATATTAAAATCATAAAGAGATATCACATCACACTGTAAGAATGGTTTACATTAAGAAATCAATACACAATAAGTGTTAGTGATTATGTGGAGAAAAGAGAACCTTGTGTACTATTGGTGGGAATGCAGATTGGTGCAGCCACTATGGAAAATAGTATAGAGGGTCCTTAAAAAATTGAAAATGGATCTGTCTTATTACATACCAATTCCACTTCTTGGTATATATCTGAAACACACACACACACACACACACACACACACACCACTAATTTTAAAGGATATATGCACCCTTATGTTCATTATAGCATTATTCACAATAGCCAAGATATGGAAGCAACCCAAGTGCCCATCATAGACAAATGGGTAAAGAAGATATGGTACATATATACAACTTACAATTTTATATGCCAATTATGCCCCAATAAAGCTTAAAAAGAAGTAAAAGTGTTTGTATCTAGATGATAAATTATATGGTTGACAATCTTATGAGATCCTATGATCTGGCCCCTACTAAGACCTGCTGACTTATTACTCTCTCACTTTTTCGTACTATCTCTTAGTCAAACCAACTTTCTTTCTACTGCACAGCTTTTTAAGTTTGTTTCCATTCCAGCACCTTCAGACTTGCTGCTTGGAATACTCAGCAAGCAGATCTCCACTGAGGAGGAAATTTCTAGTCATTCAAGTCCTAGTGCTGGTCTCACCTCAGCACCACCTTCTCTATCTGCCCAATTACATGTACCCCCCTTCTAATATCCTTTCTAATGGCACCCCATGTTCTTCATTATACTTATCCTAAATTTTAATTAAATATTTACTTTTTGGCTTATTTTTTGACTCCTTTATTAATCTGTAAATTCTGTAAGAACAACATAAAACATATATTTTTGTTTCAATCTTACATACCCAATGCTAACCCATCTTTCTAAGACTCTAGTTCACATCCAGTTTTTGTTTGCTTGCTTTTTGATGCCCAGGATTTCCAAAATTTCTCTACTTGGCTAAGTTGTTTTATGACTGATTCCCTTCTCTGCTCTCAACCTCAGTCAGAAAGTGCACCTTTTGAGTCATGGCTCCTATCTAAATATGACTTAATTTTTAAAAAAGACACTTGTATTTTTAGAGGTTCTTTTTTAAAAAGAGTTTTTATTGACTTTTAGAGAGGAAGGGAAAGAGAAAGAGAGAGAAACATTGGCCGCCTCCTGCACACCTCCACTGGGCGGAGGCCAAGGCCACAACTGGTCAAGCCTTGTGGAATCAAACCAGAGACATCTTGGTGCAGGAAGATGCATCAACCAAGTGAGCCACACTGGCCAGGGCTGTCAGAGATTCATAATGCCAGAAATGGGTTTGAATCAGCATTCTGCCAATGAATTCTATTTTTGAGTATTAGAGAAAATATTATGAGCTTTTCTAGATTCCAGCACTCTTCACTTATTCTGTCAGGGATTTGAATATTTAATATCAGCATTAAAGCTGCAATAGTTTGCCTTCCCTATAACAAACAAAATAATGCCTCATATTTTTATATTCATTTACAATTGTACTGGATATTTAAGAACAACATTTGTTGTTAATAAAGATAAATATAAAGAAAAATTAATTTTTTCATAAGGTGATTTCCAGATAAATTTTGACAAAAAGTAAAATAAATACATGCTATCTGATCTAATAAAAGAGTAATATGCAAATTAGGCATCACTCTGCTACACCTAAGCCATGTCCACCAGCCAATCAGAGCAACTATATGCAAATTAACCCAGCCAAGGTGGCAGCCAGCAGCCACAGAGCTAGAGCAAACAGGAGGCTTGCTTTCCCCAGTTATGGAAGAAGCTAAACTTCCTGCCTGCCTAGGCCAGCTATGGCCTCAGCTCAAGGCAACAAAGTTTCAATTATAGAAGATAAATAAATTCCAGATACCTGCTTTTAGCCATCCTCGCTGGGGGTTGTGCCCAGCCTGCAAACAGCCATCAACCCCTCACCCAGACTGGCCAGGCACCCCAGCAGGACCCCCCACGCTGAAGGGCCTGTGGCCACCCTGAAAATGGCCATAAGCCCCTCACCCAGGATGGCCCCACCCTCATGAGCTAAGGGTCCTGCTGGGGGGCTTGGTCAGCCTGCAAATAGCCATCAGACCCTCACCCAGACTGGCCAGGCAACCCAGCAGGACCCTCCCCACCCCAAAGGGGCTGTGGCCAGCCTGCAAACAGCCATCAGCTCCTCACCCATACTAGTCAGTCACCCCAGCAGGACCCCCCACCCCAAAGGGGCTGTGGCCAGCTTGCAAAGAGCCATCAGCCAATCACCCAGGCTGTCCAGGCACACCAGCAGGAACCCCCACCACAAAGGGGCTGTGGCCAGCCTTCAAACAGCAGGCCCTCACCTAGACTGTCCAGGCACCCAGCAGGAACCCCCACCCTGAAGGGGCTGTGGCCAACCTGCAAGCTGCCATCTGCCCCTCACCCAGGCTGGCCAGACACCCCAGGGGAGACCCCCACCCTGAAGTGGCTGTGGCCAGCCTGCAAACAGTGTATCAGCCACTTATCCAGGCTAGCCAGGCACTCCAGCAGGACCCCTCACTGAAGGGAATGTGGCCAGCCTGAAAACGACCCTCAGCCCCTCAACCATGCTTGCCAGAAACCCCAGTGAGACCCCCACCTTGATCCAGGACACCCTTCAGGGTAAACCAGCTGGCCCCACCCATGCATCAGGCCTCAATCCTATATAATAAAAAGGTAATATGCAAATTGACCCTAATAGCAGAATGACTGGGAATGACTAGTCACTATGACACACACTGACCACCAGGGGGCAGGTGCTCAATGCAGGAGCTTCCCCCTGGTGGTCAGTGCATTCCCACATAGGGAGCTCTGCTCAGCCACAAACCAGGCTGCCAGCTGCCAGTACAGCGGTGGTGGTGGGAGCTTCTCCTGAGTCCTCAGCAGCACTAAGGATGTCCAACTTCAGCTTAGTCCTGCTCCCTGCTGGCAAGTGGACAACCCCCGAGGGTTCCTGAGCTGCCAGAGGGATGTCTGACTGCTAGCTTAGGCTCAATCACTGGGGGAGTGGGTCTAAAGCAGTGGGTGGACATCCCCCACGGGGTTCCAGACTGCAATAGGACACAGGCCAGGCTGAGGGACACCCCTCCCCCCATCCAGTGCACAGATTTTTGTGCACCAGGTCTCTAGTATGTATATACATGATTGAAAATGTCAAACTGTTCAGAAAAAAATTTTTGAAAAGGCAAACTTGTATCCTTTCCCAAGTACAAAAGGAAATGGCTTGCTCTGTTGCTTTCAGAAAAATATATCTGAAATATATAGATATGAAATTCCTTAAAACTTTACTTGTGATTGTCTAAACTCAGAACTAAAGAAAATGCTAAAGTTAAGCAAGTGTCTGTCTATGCACTGGGAAATATTATTCAGAGTATTACCGTTGGAAATTTTCTCAAATTCATACTACATTTAGGGTTTTAATAGCAAGTGTGTCTTGCTTTAAAATTAGAAATGATCCCTGACTGATTTGGCTCAATGGATAGAGCATTGGCCTGCGGATTCAGGGGTCCCAGGTTAAATTCCAGCCAAAGAACCCCAGTTCCTTGCAGGCACATCCCCAGTGCGTGGTATGCAGGAGGCAGCTGATCAATGTTTCTCTCTCATCAGTGTTTCTAACTCTCTATCCCTCTCCCTTCCTCTCTGTAAAAAATCAATAAAATATATTTTAAAAAAATTAGAAATGAATTTTAATTTTGTTACAAGCTTCATTTCTGCTTGTAGCAATATGAATCTCAGTCCATAATCTTGGAGAGGCAAAGGATGTAATTCTATTTCAGTATTAACTCAATTTTCACTTTGAGTACTGAAGCAGAGGATTTCCCAGGGGTGAGGACGATGGAGCCCCTAGCGCTAGGACGCTTGCATGCATGACTCTGGAGACCAGGTTCTGTGAAATCCCCTGCTTCATATGGCGCCCAACGTGGGGCCCCCAGAACGTCGGACCGGGTGAGTGACCCTCTGCAATATGGGTAATGTTCCGCCCGCCTCACACACCTCTCAAGCGCGAGCTCTCCAGGCCCTTTTTCAGAGTAGGCAAGTTAAGCTTTCAGAAAAGGAACTTCAGGTGCTGTGGGAGTGCCTCTTACACCTTAACCCCTGGTTGTTAGAAGCCTCCGTATGGGATCCAGGCACCTGGGAGAAAGTACTCAAATGTGTAATGTCTGTGGAGGTCCATGAAGGAAAAATATTTCCACTTTCTCTAACACCCGCCATTTTGGTCCTCCTCTCATGCCTCTCTGGAGTCCCCCCTGAACTATCTCTGCCGGTACCTGCAGCCCTTGCAGCCTCAGTGGAGGCAGGTCCCCTCCCCCCGTACTCCTCACCAGAGCCCTCTGCCCCCCCTGATGCGTGGGAGTTGTTTGTTAAAGAGCGTTCGGACAAAAGTGAAACTAAAAAGTCTACTGCCGAGTCCGCGCCTTTGGGGGAGGGGAAGACGGTTCCACCTCTAGTTTCTACCACAAATAAACCTACAAGTACTCAACCAACACTGAAAAACACTGATGATAGCCCCTGGACAGAACTATATAAGGTTCAATGCCAGCAGAGAGATGCCGCAAGATTTTCTTTAGGTTTTCAGGCTTCTCAAGAGACTTTCTCCCACGCACCCCCTCAAGCTTTCTCAGTAAACAACAACCCCACAGCCGCTCAACCACAAGCCTGGCTTCTGCCTAACCAAAAAAAGCTATTAGCCATTAAGAAAGCAGTACAGGAAGATGGTCTCTCAGCCCCATATACTCAACAACTATTAGACAATTTTAGCATTAATCTCAATTGTACCTATGATTGGAAATGTTTGGCTAGAACCATCTTACCTCCTGGAGACTTGATCCAGTGGAAAGCACTGTTTTACTAGCAGGCTAAGCTTCTCGCAGACCGCAACTGTGCTTCCGGGAATGGTAATACACCTAACTTAAAGGCGGAGGTGGAGGCACTTCAAAGGGAAGGTCAATACGCCTCCCCAGCTGCTCAAGCCCAGGGCCAGCCTAGGTATTTTGACCAGGTCTGCCTCTGTGCTATGCGTGCGTTCGCCCAAATTAATCCCAAAGGGAAGCCGGCCCATTTGTCCAAATTAGTCCAAGGATTGAATGAAGGCTTCTCAGAGTTCTTACACAAAATACGGCAGGCTGTTGACCGAAAGGTTACTCATTCTCAGGCAGCTGATGCCCTCACTCGAGAATTAGCATGGGAAGGAGCTAATGCAGAGTGTAGACAGGCCATAGCACCAGTAAAGTCCAGAAATATTGATGATTGGGTCCTTGCATGTCGCAATGTTAGCAGTAGATCTGCAGCAGCTTTAGCCGCTGCACTCGCAGAACACGTGAATCTAGGAGTAAGAGCTGACGCCCAAAAAGGGGGCGTGTTTTGAGTGAAGGGGGCATGGCCACGTCGCCAAAGAATGTGTCATTAAAAAAAAAAAAACACAGAAAAAAAAAAAAGATTACACAGAGAGCTTAAAATACAAATACAAAAAGAGAAAGAGGGGATAATGGGAAGTAACCCACATACTATACTAACACAGGCTTTAACCACATTAAACTTTTTCATTTTGATAATCATGGTCTCCCTCCAATATACAAGCACTGGGGAGGTCTTCAGAATCTTCCAACACCCCTTCCCCTGGTCCGATGGTGGGATCTCCTTTCAGGAATATGGAAGGGCCCTGATCCATTGTTAACCCAGGGGAGAGGTTTTGCTTGTATCTTCCCAGAAGGTGAGAGACACCCACTCTGGATTCCAGTGAGAGACATCAAGCCACACACCTTAAGGGATGAGTCAGAGGTCAGTCACCCCACCAGTGGCGGAGATGGAGGACCTCTCACTTAAAGAGGAGACTCGGCACGCCGGAGGAGACGTCCCCGAGGCAGAAGGGCTCACCCTATAATCTGGGACGATATTAAGGCGCTACAGGAGCAGGCGGCACGAATGGCACCGTAGAAGAATCCTTCAGCAGGGACTCTATTCTTATTAATGTGTGCTATCATCACTGCCAACAGTACAGGAGCACACGGATAGATTCTATGGATCATGGTGCCACACTCTGGGGTCTTAATGCCTGTGGGGACCAATAGTCTCCAATTCCCTGTCGCTTGAGCCTCTAACTGTTCGGTGGGTCTCCCTTGTGATAGGGCCAGACACAGTGAGGTTTCTTGGAATGGAACCTTATTCTGTGATCCTTTTAACCACCAGGTGTTAAAATGATCAACTACTCTTAACACCTCAGAGAGCAGCTGGGAGGGCAATATTACTAAACAGACCAGTAAGTCCACCCAGCATTTCTTTCAGCCCTGCTTTAGGCTCCCTTTCCTTTTTCTCATAAGCAATGAGAGCTCTTTTGATTGCACCACTGCAAAAAATGTATCTTACTTTGGGTTTCAGCCACCTCACTTGGCTAAACCCCACTAACCTATTCATTTGGGCTACCCTAGCTGGTATAGCATTCTTCCTCTTCCGCTGTATGTTCACCATGACACATCCAATGGGCGCTAATAAAAAAGGAAGGGGGAGATGTAGGTAGAGCACAGGAGGTTTGTCTTGGTGCAGTGGCTGATGCAATGCTGTGAGCGCACTCTAGCAATTCAAATCTTTCTGGCACACCAGGAAGATGGCAATGCCCGCCTGAGCCCCTCCCAGAGCCACCTACACAGTACCCTGACCTTTATGCTCATTGGCTCCCTAAGAAGACCTGGTGCTCCATGATTGGCTACCTCTGCTAATATATACTGCTGTATTCCTCAATAAAATTAGACCTGCGTCCCAGAACCTGGTCTCCGGAGTTGTGCATGCAAGCGTCCTAGTGCTAGGGGCTCCGTCGTCCTCACCCCTGGGAAATCCCCTGCTTCAGAGTACCCATCCTACCAGATATCCAAACCTTACTTTTTTTCATTAGTTCTAAAACCATGTGTATTCAGCGCAGTGTAAAGAACAGGGCTTCAATAGCAAGTGGAGATACAAGCCCTCAAATGTCTTATTGTTTG
>PVJC01009758.1:0-45183 GCA_004026665.1 Murina feae
AACTTTGAAAGGTATTAATGATTGCTAAAGTATCCAAGGTTATCACATCATCTTCAGAAAAGTATGTCCAAAGAGCTCTTATTGCAAAAAAGAATTAAAGACAATGTCACCTATTTAAACATATTTTCCACTTCTCCCTAGAAATTTTATAAACTAACAGAGAATGGAGGAAAATGTCAAATGCCACTTTCAGCTAGTTTATATAGCTTTTATGCACAAATTCCAAAGTACTTGTAAAGGGTGCTAAAAGCAGCTCAGTTTGGGCAGAATCATAGGGAAAAGGCCCAGGGAAGAGAATCAAAGGGAGCCAGCAGTAAGAACAAGCAAATATATGTTTCCTGAAAGCAAAAGGCTTACCACAATATTTCTCATTAGGGAAAAAATAGGTTAATTTTACTTCTTAGTGAAGCAAAATACAAAAGCAGCTATGTCAAAAAGGGGGGGAGCAGGAGCAGAAGGGCAAAAGAGGCACACAGAGATGGAAGCAAGGGCACAGCTTCCAGGGGACCCAGTAACAGCAGGTTGGGGTAACAGTCATCCTTGAAGACGAGGCGATCACCATGATGCGTGGAAACCCACTTTCTTGTTTGGGAGAACTGAGGAGCCCGGAGCTGTTAGCAGATGGTCTCCTGAACCAGATTTACTTCGGAGACTCAGAGGGAGTGAGTCAACAGAAAAACCGTAATTCCTGGAAGCAGCCTGTTTGGGGGGCAGAAATAAAAGTACATCTATAATCTATTGATGGTTGGCATGCCACCCAAAACAATGGTTTACGAAGCTACCAATTGCCCTCACTGGTTTGGCACAGTGAATAGAGCATCAGCCTGTGGACTGAAGGGTCCTGAGTTCGAATCTGGTCAAATGCTTGTGCCCAGGTTGTGAGCTTGATCACCAGTACGGGGCATGCAGGAGGCAGCCAATCAATGATTCTTTCATCATTGATGTCTATCTCTCTCTCCCTCTCCCTTTCTCTCTGAAATCAATAAAAATCCTATCTACTAAAGAGGGAATATGCTAATTGACCCTCATGCCATCGAAAAGATGGTGGCACCCAGTTCCCTCAGCCCCACCGGGGCAGCAGACATGCAGCCCAGCTGCTCTGCACGCCTGCCTCCGGAGTCCCCCAGTCCCCTCAGCCCCCCAGCCACCCAGGGCCAACCTGAGGTGCAGGTAAGCCTCAGATGTCAGCTGCCCAGCCACCCAGGGACGCCTGAGGCTCAGGTAATGAGGGCTGGCTGAGGCAGCAGCAGAGGTATGAGGGGGCGTCACCTTCCCCTGATTGCTAGGTCGCCTTCCGCCCCTGAGGGCTTCTGGACTGTGAGAGGGGGCAGGCTGGGCTGAAGGTCCCCCGTCCAGTGCATGAATTTTCATGCACCAGGCCTCTAGTAAAAAATAAAAAAGAAGCTACCAATTACTTGCCTACAATTCAGTGAAGTGAGAAGTTGAGATGGGCCCAACTAGGATGGCTTATATCTGTTCCCTATGGTGTCAGCAGGTCTCATTCACATATTTGGGCCTCAGAAAGGATGGCTTGAACACCTGCAGCCTCTTTCAGGAAGTTAACTCAGGCTTTTTCCATAAGGAGGTAGAAGAAATCCCAGCAGGAAGAGAGAGGGCAGGCCCCAATGTTCATGCTTTTTTCAAACTTCTGTATGAGTCATGTTTGCTAATGCCCCATTGGCTAAAGTAAATCCTACAGCTACGCCTAGAGTCAATGTGGGAGTCATCATTTTTGGATGGTCATTAATATAGAACACAAAATAAGAGCTTTTTTATCAAGAGAATAGGAAAGCTACCTTGAATCCTCTATTTCAGGAACTTTCTATAAAGATTGACCAGAAGAACATGATTTGTTCAGTAGTGAGTCGTGACAAAGAAGAAACTGGCACAAAAAGTATGCAAACTGTAAGAAAAATTCTGAAAAGGAACATCAATACTTACCAATAGTTGAGTGGGAGGGAAGTTGCCACAAAGGCAATGGAAATTGTGACTAATGTATTTTCTAACAAATATAGAGAGCCTAGAAATAAAACCATGCCTTTATGGTCAATTGATATTTAACAAAGGCGAAAAGAACATAAAATGGGGTCAAAGAAAGTCTCTTCACAAAATGGTATTGGGACTATTGAACAAGTTAGTGCAAAAAAGATTAAACTAAACAATCAACTCACACCATATGAAAGAATAAACTAAAAATGGATTAAAGACTTTAAGTAGTGAAACCATAAAAATCCTAGAAGAAAATATAGGCAGTAAAATCTCGGACGTTTCTCTTAGCAATGTTTTTTCTCATATATCTCCTTGGGCAAGGGAAATGAAAAAATAAACAAATGGGACTACAATACAAGATACAGTTTCTTTCAAGATTTAGAATAGTCGAAAACAAAAGGAAAATGAGTGTTTACCTAGATAATGCCCCATCCCTTCCCACATACAAAAAGTAATAACAATAAAAAAGTTTGACCTTGATATCAGACCAATTGGATTTAGAACAAATAAGTATTCTGTGCAAATTTATAACACAAGAAGTAAAACAATGAAGATGTAACACTTATGAATATTTATAAACTGAGTGCATCATAGCAACATCTTACATAAGCAGACAGTACAGGAAATAGAAAGACATAGATAGGAGTCCAAAAATAGAAGAATTTTACTCATCTCTTTTAGTCTAACTCTGGATATAGAAGATTCTGTATCTCAAAAGTAGAAATTACATAGTGTTTTTTTCTAAGGCTAACATTTTATTCATGAAAAAATGGCCCTATATATATAATCTAATAAAAGAGAAACATGCAAATTGACTGTACCTCTGCTACACCCACAAGCCACGTCCACCCACCAATCAGGATTGGATATGCAAATTAACCCAACTAAGATGGTGGCAGTCACAGAGCTGGAGCAAGCAGAAGGCTTGGATTGCCCCCCAGCAATGGAGGAAACCAAGCTTCCTGCCTGCCGTGCCAGCCCTGAGCTCCACTCAAGGCTACAAAGTTTCAATTATAGAAGATAAATAAATCCCAGATACCTGCTCCAAGTCCGCAGCCATGGCCAGCCTGAAAACGGCCCTCAGCCAGTCCCTCACCCAGGCTGGCCAGGCACCCTAGTGGGACCCTAACCCTGATCCAGGACACCCTTCAGGGTAAATCAGCCGAACCCCACCCATGTACCAGACCTCTATCCTATATAATAAAAGGGTATTATGCAAATTGGCCCTAACAGCAGAACCACTGGGAATGACTGATCACTATGACACACACTGACCACCGGGGGGGCAGATGCTCAATGTAGGAGCTGCCCCCTGGTGGTCAGTGCACTCCCACAGGGGGAGCTCTGCTCAGCCACAATCCAGGCTAATGGCTGCCAGTACAGTGGTGGTGGTGGAGCCTCTCCTGCCTCCTCAGCAGTTCAAAAGATGTCCGACTGCAGTTTAGGCCTGCTCCCCACTGGCAAGTGGACATCCCCCAAGGGCTCCTGGGCTGCCAGCGGGATGTCTGACTGCCAGCTTAGGCCTGATCCCCTAGGGAATGGGTGTAAGCCAGCAGGTGAACATCCTCCAAGGGGTCCCAGACTGAAAGAGGGCACAGACTGGGCTGAGAGACCCCCTCAAGTGCACAAATTTTTGTGCACTGGGCCTCTAATTAAGCAATAAAAAAACTTGAATAAAGTCTTTAAAAGAATCATCAATAACATTCTATGATTACAATACAATAAAACTAGAAAATAATAGAAAAATCAGAAGAAAGCTTATTCACCTGAAAATCATTTTTTAAATCTCTCTTAAATACTCATGTGAATGAAATTGTATAATTTCTAGAAAATATTGATAAATTATAATACTGCTTAGAATTCTGTGACACAGTATTTGCTTAATTAATTAAATAAGTTCCAATTCATAAAGGTCAAAAAACATTATTAAATAAACAGAAGGAAAACAGAAAAAAAGAACTAAGTAATATAGAATAAAGTAATAAGCTAGGAAAGAAAAGTAATTAGAATTAATAAATAATTTCAAAAACTGTGATTTTTAAAAATTATAAAAATAGAATAATTATTAAATTAATAAAAATGATATAAATACAAAAAATAAGAAATGATAAAGTGGTGAACATAGAAACAGTGAATATTACTATAATCCTAAAGACAAATTTAATCTACAATAGCACCTCTACCATTTTTTCATTTTGCTCCCCTAACAAGTACATTTCATTTCATTTATCCCTCATAAGAAAAAATAAATTCTAAGAAATAAATATTTTGTCATTAGGGTAAAGATTTAGAAGGCCAGAAATAGTTGTCATACCAAAGATTTATTTATATTGATTGCTCCCCTGAAAATGCATGCTCTACTGGAGGAAAATACACCTGAAAACGTAGGTAAAATGAATACTTTTAGTAGAAAATGTGATTTGCCAAAACTGTTCCTAGAGGACATAGAAAATCCAAAGAGAAGTAATTGTAAAAATTGTCAATTTAGCAACAAATTACCAAGCCAATAATTTTCCCAGGGTAATTTTTAAAGAGTAGATAATTCTTATGATATTTAAATACAAAAAGGCATAAATAGAATGAAACTTTCTAATTAAATTGTGTTTTAAGCAAGTGGCATTGAACCCAAAACCTAACAAAGTTTGCACATAAAGAAAATCTGTAGAAATCTTACTTATAAATTCAGAATCCCAGAATTTAAGAATAATTCAACGTTAGTAAATTTATTCAGGTAAATAATCATGTGGAGAGATCTAAAGATAAAAAAGCATAGGATTATTTCTAGAGACATTAAAAAGATATTTTACAAATTTAATAGCCATTCTTTGATTTTTTTAAAAAAGCAACTCTCAATTATCTAGGAATAGATGAATACTTCCTTAATGAGATAAAATATCCACCTGGGCCTGAAAGCCATGTTTAAAGATCTAATCTAATAAAAGAGTAATATGCAAATTAACCCTCACTCCATTAAACCCACAAGCCACACCCACCAACCAATCAGGAGAAAATATGCAAATTAACTAAACTAAGATGGCGGCAGCCAAGGAGCTGGAGTTGCCCCGGGCAATGGAGGAAGCCAGGACCCTGCTGGCCCTCAGCTCTACTCAAGGTTACAAAGTTTCAATTATAGAAGATAAACAAACCCCAGATACCTGCTGGGCTGGGACCTTGGGTTGCCAGGGGCAACCCAGGCTTTGAGTGGAGGACCAAGGAAACAAAGTTTCAATTATAGAAGTTAAATAAATCCCAGATAGCTGCTTCCAGCCAGGCACCCCAGTAGGGACCCAAACCCTGAAGGGGATGTGGGCAGCCTGAAACTGGCCCTCAGCCCCTCACCCAGACTGGCCACACTCCCATGGGGTGAGAGTCCCCACTGGGGAGCTTGGCCAGCCTGCAAACAGCCATCAGCCTCTCACCCAGGCTGACGAGGCATGCCAGCAGGTGGACATCCCTTGAGGGGTCCCAGACTGTGAGAGGGCACAGGCTGGGCTGAGGGACTCCCACCCTCAAAGTGCACAAATATTTGTGCACCGGGCCTCTAGTATAACAATAAAAAAATTTCTACTAAAGTCAGGGTAAAGATCATGATGCAACTATTACAACTATTTTTAAACATTATTCTTGTGTTTCAAGTCAGAACAGAAAAGAAAAATTTAAAGATCTAAACATTGGAATTAAAGCTTCAAAACTGTCACTATTTGTAGAAAAATATGAGAATATATCTGGACAATCCAACCAAAGCAATTAAAACCTATTATAAACAATAACTAATATATCAATATATAAAAATGCTATTATGTATACAAACAACAATGAGTTAGACAATATAATAAATGAAATATCTCATTTAGATTAGCAACAAAAATGCAGCAATATCTAAGAATACATTAAACAGGAAATGTATGAAACATATATATAGAGAAAACTTTGGTAAACCACTGAAGGACACAAAAGAAAACATGAACACATGGAAAGACATTCCATGTTTGAATATGTATATTCAATGTCATAAAGATAATAATTCTAAACTAATTTTATATGTAAACTAATGCCCCCAACCAGTTTTTTAAGAACCAGAAAACTGATTCTAAATTTTATATAAAAGAGTAAACTAACAAAAGTTCTACAAGAAAATATGAGCAAAACCCTTAAACCCAAGACCATAGAAAGTAGATTGAAAAGTTCAACTATGAAAAAAAACACAGCAAAGAGAAAAAGAAAAAACAAACCAACAAACATTGAAGAAATACCATAAGCAAAATCAAAGGCTAAGGACAAACTAGTTTAATTATTTGTAAGTTTAGCAGACTCTCATTCATCAGTAATGGGAATATAGATAGATTCAAGTCCTATGGCAGACAAATTTAGCCACATAGATTAACATTAAAATGCATATACACTCTGATACACAGATCTCATCTTTTAATATATTTCAGATACTAAATATACTGAACATAGTGACTGAATGTATGACAGCTACTACTAAAGTTAGCTAACATGTAAAATAACATATGTACAAATATATTTGTTGCAACATTGTTTGGAATAATAAAAGGTTGGAAACAACTTAAATGTTTGTGCTTTTTTTTAATAGAGATAGAGCCATACAACGAGACACTACTATGCAGATATAAAAAATGCAAGAAAGTGTACTGATATGGAAAGTTTTCCAAGATATACTATGTTTAAGAAGCAGTAGATTGCCCTGACCAGGTAGTTCACTTGGTTAAAGCATCTTCTCAGTATGTCAAGGTTGTGGGTTCGATCCCCATTTAGGGCACATACAAGAATCAATCAATGAATATGTGTATGTTTGTGTATGTGTGTGTGAGTATTGTATCACCTTTCCTGTCTCTCTAAAATCAATAAAATATTGTTTTAAAAAGCAATGGGTTGCCTTTAGATAACAAAGAGATAAAAATAAGAATATACATTTGTCTTAATTAAATATGCATTTTAAAACTTCTGAAAGGGTACCAACAAATAAAAGTGGTTACCTCTGGGAATGAAATGGGATCTGGGCCTTGAGTAACAAGTTTGTCAGTGAGTTCTTTTGCTGTTTGATTGAAAAATCATCATAATTACTATTTAAATATTAAAATAAATTTAAAAGTCATTAGATGTAATGTGAATTATGTGCTTTTATCTCCTATCCTTTTTTTAATGTTGGAAAAAAATGTGATGTGCCAAAGAACAAAAATACTACTATAAGTATTTTTTTCCTATGTAAAGGTCAAACTAATTTTCACATGTAGGGTATTACCATTTTAGCAGCTATGATTCACATGGTTATTTCAGTATATAATCTCCCTCTTTATTAATTAATCAGCTACTCAACGATTATTTAAAAAGTAACTGAATTTAACATCCATATTCCTTTAAGTTACCTAAAGATCTTGGAAAATTATATTTAAGCTGACACACTATAAAACATGATTAGTGTTATAAAAATATTTGTTATAATGATGATTAAATTCAGTTGAACACAAGTTTGCTATATTTATAACCTTAAACAGTATTTAGCAATAATTTTAACTTACTTGATCAGTTTAAGCCTTTAAGAAATTTAAAAAGAAACATCAATTTTTGTTCCACTTATTTATGCACTGATTGGTTGATTCTTTTATGTGCTCTGACCAGGGGTCAAACCCATAACCTCGGTGTATCAGAAAGACACTCCAACCAACTGAGCTACAAAAGTATGCTTACTTCGTACTCTAATGATTAATTTAAGGAAAAGACAAAATGTGATTATTGATTTTTAATACCACAATCACTAAGCCAGTCTAATTTGTCCACATATTTGTCATAATTCTGTAAACTTGGATTTTCATGCAAAAATTATTCTAAACTAGCGGCTTATGTAAGAAATAATTTTTTTTTCTTAAGGCACTAGCACATCCTAATATATAAAAACCTTGGATCTGTCACATCCACAATGACTGGGGGCTCTTTCTAATGCCCAGGCTACGCACAGCAGGCTCTGGTGGGTGGGGACTTGTGGCAGCAGAGACGGGGATGGTGGAGGTGGGGTCGACACTCACATTCACTCACAACCGCACATATGCACAGACACACACAGCGCCCACCAGCTCACAGCCTTTTCTCCCTTTCTTTCCCTCCCTTTCAGCTTGCTCTCAGAGCCTCTCTCAGAATGAGGAAACAAAACAGGCTGGGCCTAAAGAGGCCTGGATGGAAGGGAGGGTGGGAAGAGGGTGGAGCGGCCCCCACTGGCCCCATCCCCTCCCAGCCAGGAAAGAGAAAGAGGGAGATAGAGAGGCAAGGAGGCCTGAAGGAATGCTGAGAAAAACAAAGAGAGACAGAGACTGGGTGAGATCAGGTCAGGAGGGGAGGGCATTTGGGGGTGAGATTAAGCTAGCAGGGGAGGGCAGTTAGGGGCAATTGGGCAGGGAGGAAGAGACAGTTAGGGGTGATCAAGCAGGCAGGCAGGCAGAGGGGTTAGGGGTAATCAGGCAGTCAGGCTGGTGAGTGGATAGGAGCCAGCAGTCCCAGATTGCAAGAGGGATGTATCTGATTGGAGAGGGTGCAGGCTGGGCTGAGGGAACCTCCACCCTGTGCATGAATGTTGTGCACTGGGTCACTAGTCTATAATAATTAGAAAATTGGTTTCTTATATTTGTGAATTTGGTAGATATTTTCTTTCATAAGCACTTATTTATCTCATCAAATGAATGAAAACAAAGTTCTTGTAGTTTAGCAGACAATAAACTAATCTATTAAAACTTTCCACATTAGGAAGGTACTTTTCTGATCATAGGCTCACTGAAACAGTTTTTAGTTTGTTTTACAACTCAGTCACAGGTTTGAAGTAAACATCTAATCTAATAAAAGAGTAGTATGCAAATTAACCACCACTCCAAGACACCTAAGCCATGCCCACCAGCCAAGCCACGCCCACCAGCCAATCAG
Source organism: Murina feae (assembly GCA_004026665.1). Taxonomy (NCBI): domain Eukaryota; kingdom Metazoa; phylum Chordata; class Mammalia; order Chiroptera; family Vespertilionidae; genus Murina; species Murina feae. Next base: position 8,923 of record PVJC01009758.1, read on the forward strand.
AGCGGCTGTATGCAAATTAACCCAGCCAAGATGGCGGCTGGCAGCCACGGAGCTAGAGCAGACAGGAGGCTTCCATTGCACCAGGAGTAAAATGTCTGCCTAGGCCAGCCGGGCCTCTGCTCAAGGAAACAATGTTTCAATTATAGAAACCATGGAGCTGAAGTAAACAAGAAGCTTCGTGCCTGCCTAGGCTTCTGCTCAAAGTAACAAAGTTTCAATTATAGAAAATAAATAAACCTCAGAAACATGATTCCAGCCAGCCTTGCTGGGATGTTGGGTCAATGGGAGTTGTGGTCAGCCTAAAAATGGCTCTCAGCCCCTCACCCAGGCTGGCCAGGCACCTCAGTAGGGACTTGAACCCTGAACAGGCTGTGGGAAGCCTGAAAACGGCCCTCAGCCCCTCACCCAGGCTGGACAGGCACCCCAGTAGGGACTCAAACCCTGAATTTGCTGTGGGCAACCTGAAAACAGCCCTCAATCCCTCACCAGGCTGGCCACACCCCCATGGGATGAGAGTTCTCACTGGGGGGCTTGGCCAGCCTGTAAACAGCCATCAGCCTCTCACCCAGGCTGGCCAGGCACACCAGCAGGTGGACATCCCCAGAGGGGTCCCAAAATGCAAGAGGGCACAGGCCAGGCTAAGGAAACCCCGAGTGCACAAATTTTTGTGCACCGGGCCCCTAGTAAAAATGTAAAACCTCACTGGTTGAAATGCAAATAACTATTTTTCTTCCTTATTGGCATGGCATTCTTAGTTTATTTGAGATCACTAATAGACATAAACAAAAAAAGCTACCAACTGGGTCCTGCTTTCTTTCAATCACCAAATGACCAGATCATAAAGCCAAATGCACAGTTTTAACTGCTACACACAGGAATAACTGACCAGCCATAGCAATGAGGATTAGAGGCCAAGAAACTAGAGGAAAAAAACTAGAGCGTCAGCAAAGTCACTTGGAATTCACCCTGGAAGCCAAGAAAAGATGTGTGTGGGCTTAGCAAGCTATAAAGTATACACCTCAGGCAACGTAATTGACTTGTTTCTGTAAAATGAGTTTTCTTGGATGCCTCAGTGATAAAGTCCAAAATTGTTACTCTGGTTCTCAAAAGATCAAAAATCATGATTTTATACAAATACAAAACAGAAAATATGCCAAAGATTTTACTTAATTCATTAATTAATAAGAAGGTTATTATAAAGATATTAAAACTGGCCCAAGAACATTTTAGGAGCATGATGTATATAGGGAATTTATTCAAAGAGCGTTGGAATAAAATAGATGGCTTAGATACAAAAGTGGTTAAGGTCTTTCAGTGCAATAAGTCATAAGCTTTGCTGTATCTGTTCCACTGGATGGAAATCATTTGCCTCTCTATCAGACAAAAATCTATAGTTTAACTTCTGCTCCCACTCAGTCATAAAATATCCTAGTCAATAAAAAGCCAGCCAGTGGTACCCTGAAGAAACATCCAGTAATCTCTTTATACCAATTCTGAATTTTGGATAATTTTTCCGACTATCTATTTTCTGTTCTAATACACCTTTTCATCTTGCACAAAATTAAGTATATGTCTTTTCTTGATTCAGACTCAGTCTTTGCATCTTCATGATGTTCCACTTTCGCTCTCTCTCTTTCCAGGAATTGGATTCCCATCCCCAAATCCCTGAGCCACGCCCTTGCTAAAGGTCAGAAGTTTCAGCCAGGCTATGGATGAGAACTTTTAGATCTGTTTTCTTCTCTTGATTTAATTAACTGTACTAGTTCCTGGGGGACAACCATTGCAGTAAGTGGAGACTATTACTTAAGGAGCTAAAAGTGGGGCAGGCCCAGTGTCCAATTTGTGTAGTAATAATACATCAAGAAGAGGAGCAATCTCATGTCACAAGACCTTAGAGAGGGCAGGGCTTTTCAGATGGTTATGATTTCAGGAATTAGAAACATGAACACAATGAGTACACTGTCAGGGATGCCTAACATTGAATCTAGGTCTTCCTGCTTCCTCTTCACTCTGCACATAATCAAAACCTGTCCCCCTAACTTTCCCATTGACTCACCCATTTAGGACCTTTCTTCTGAGACTTAAGCTGTCTCTGAGATACTTATGCTTTTGTATTCACCCAGCTAACTTTTAAATATAGTGATTAATTGATCTCAGCTCTCCTGGTATAGGTAGATATTCAAAGCTTAATGATAAACACCATAGAGTATGTCAAGTAGCCACTTGCCCATCTTTTAATTATTCTGCAAAGTAATGATATTTTGGAGGAATGAATTGAAGTAGCTCTATAGAATTAAAATCTTATAATAAACATTGGAAGCATGCATGTATACAGGTAACACATTTTAAAATTTCTTATAATTATTGTCAATAACAGTTTAGAATTCATTAACATGAAAAGAATATTAAAAATGCCATTTGTTTCCCGTATTGTATCGCCCTAGTTTATATTCTGCTATTTGCTAAGCTTGGGTGATTTGTGGCTTTTGTTCATGGTCAGTAAAACATTTTACTCTCTTCAAGATTATGCAGTCAAAAAGGCTTATGAAGGACTGATCCTACCAATGCTTTCATGAATTTATTCCAAGCACCTCTATAAGGAGTGATTTCAGGAGTCAGGTCAAAGCCTGGTAGGAAAGAGAAAAAGGAAAGAGGAGTGTAATGTGAAATGCTTCCTAGGTCATTCTAATGTTCTGATTTTGGTTTTCTATTGAGAATAGTTACTTCAAAGTATTTGAAACAATGGCTATGGAACAGATAAACTAGGTGTGGAACTTAAGGATTAGATCTTCCAAAACCATTTTAAGAGAAGAAACTGAAATATTAGTCTGATAGCTAATACATCAATAAAAGAATGTTAAATGATGATGTGTGTTTAGAAACCAAGGCCCACCATCTTGCCTCTGCTCTCAATAGCAGACATTGGTAAGTTGTTGTTTTGTTTGTTGTTTTCATTTACAATGTATCAGGAATCTCCATGAAAAAGGCAAGATAATTATAGGATCTCTTTCAAGATTTATTCGCAAGAATTTCTGTTTTATAAAAAAGGTCAGCCTGGCCAGCATGGCTCAGTGGTTGAGCGTCAATCTATGAACCAGGAAGTCACAGTTCGACCCCTGGTCAGGACACATGCCCAGATTGCAGGCTCGATCTCCAGTGTGGAGCGTGCAGGAGACAGCTGATCAATGATTCTCTCTCATCATTCATGTTTCTATCTCTCTCTCCCTTTCTTCCTCTCTGAAATCAATAAAAATATTTTTAAATATAATAATAATAATAAATTTTTAAAAAGGTCAATGTTTCAGATTCCCTTGTAGTTGGATCTTATAGAAGTAAACTGCTCACTAGTGCCTTCATAACAGATTCACATGGTGAGAGCCACTCTCCTGATAACTCACCTCTGCTAAGAATACCTTTTCATTTTTATCAACTGTTTATTGAACATTCTTGGTATTGGAAAGCAATTAATTCCTGATGAATAGGTAAATGATTTATATGTATACTATCCAACCTTTTCAGAGTTGCTAAATAGTAATTTATTAATGTCTCCATTTAAAAAAAAAAACGGGGACAAGCTTTCACTGCAGCATGGCAAAATAATTTTGAGTGCGCAATTCTGAATGTTATTGTGTGCAATGAAAATGAAAAAGGTGGCTGAGTGCAAAATTAATAAACAACACAGAACAGAAAGCAACAGAGAATGTGGCTCACACCAGAGAGAGCACACCAGCAGATCACAGCCTCTGAGTATAAATAATAGAAAAGGGGAAGCACTTCCTTCATCCATAGTGCTTCCTTTATAGTCTCTGAGGTTGTATCATATACATTTTCCTCCACTATAATAAATCATTTTCTGTGGAATGACTGATTCTGACATTCAGAATCGGTTTCCCACATAGGAAATAAAAAAACAGGTGGATGCCTACATGGTGGTATTTGAGAGGCAGTGTGGTATAGTAGACAGAGTTTACGGGTAAAATTGTGAAGACATGGGTACTGTTCCCACTGGATCTCTTTTGACCAAATAAGTTAATTTTCTTCAGCTTACTTCCTCTTCTATCTGAGAAATAGACTACTTTTCTGCCTACTTCACATCATTTTTCAAGGCTCAAGAGAGACCCATATGATCACACAAGCAAACTGTAAAGTACCAACTTCTAATTTGCTATGTAAATGGAAGGAATTGCAAGTATGAGGTCACCAAAAGATTCCTTGATCAAAACACATCTCTCAAAGGACCCAATTACAACTTTTAAGTGTTATCTTTCCTGAATTGCTTCAAAATCTTTAGCAAAGTAACCTTAGCTTCTTGGATTATCAGTAATTCTTTAATATATTAGTAATGTATCTGTTGGTTATCTCTGTGGAAAGCAGGTTCAAGTAAAATTTTGTGTTGCTCTACCTGACCCCATTTCTTACCATATTCCTCTATTTGACTTCATAATATTCATTACTACCTGATATTTTAATACATTTTATATCTCTATCATACCCCATATACTAGTTAACAGATAAACCCAGAGAACTTGGTGTAATAACATAATAGAAATTTATAGAAGTGTATTCTCACTCATGTAATGTGGTCACCTTGATAGTAAGCAATTTTTCTCTCTTCAAGAACTTGAAATTTGCCCAGCTGGTGTGGCTCAGTGGTTGAGTGTCAACCTATGAACCAAGTGTTGATGGTTCGATTTCCAGTCAGAGCACATACCCTGGTTGTGGGCTCCCAGTGTGGGGCATGCAGGAGGCAGCCGATCAATGATTCTCTCTCATAATTGATGTTTCTCTCCCTCTCCTTTCCTCTTTGAAATATACATATATATATATATTCTAAGAAAAGAGTAATATGCAAATTAACCCTCACTCTGTTACACCCACAAGCTACACCCAGCAGCCATACCCACCAACCAATCAGGAGCAAATATGCAAATTAACTCAGTTAAGATGGTGGCAGCCACGGAGCTGGAGTTGCCCCGGGCAATGGAGGAAGCCAGGGCCCTGCTGGCCCTGCTGGCCCTGAGCTCTACTCAAGGCTACAGAGTTTCAATTATAGAAGCTAAACAAACCCCAGATACCTGCCTGGCTGGGACCTTGGGTTACCAGGGGCAACCCAGGCTTCAAGCGGGGGACCAAGGCAACAAAGTTTAATTATAGAAGTTAAATAAATCCCAGATAGCTGCTTCCAGCCAGGCACCCCAGTTGGGACCCAAACCCTAAAGGAGCTGTGGGCAGCCTTAAAACAACCCTCAACCAGGCTGGCCACACCCCCATGGGGTCAGGGTTCCCACTGAGGGGCTAGGCCAGCCTGCAAACAGCCGTCAGCCCCTCACCCAGGCTGGCCAGGCATTCCAGCAGGTGGACATCCCCCAAGGGGTCCCAGACTGTGAGAGGGAACAGGCTGGGCTGAGGGACACCCCCTTCCCAAGTGCACAAATTTTTGTGCACCGGGCCTCTAGTACACATATATTTTAAAGGAATTGAAATTCATCTGAGTATTACTAACAGCCTCTGACTGCAGTGCTTTGAGATTTTCCACAGTGTTTCAGACAAGACTATACTCTTCCCAGAAAGCGCCAATACAGTGACTAAGTCTAGCCATTTCTCCTCTAATGTGTTCTTTGTTTTTGGATTCACCATGAGGTTGGCCAGGATTTTATTAGCTCTGTATTGTAGTCTGAGATTCTCCCTACCTAGATCTGCCTTCTTCCTTCATTCCTTTCACAGATGTGAGATCAGTGTCATAGTCGGAAGTCTTCCCTTACCCAAGCATACTTCCTCACTCTTTAGCTTTCACAGTCTTTAGTTCCTCTTACTTCAATAAATCTCTTGCACTCCTAAATTCATTTTAGCGTCTGCTTACCAGAAAACCAGAACTTATGCATAAGTCTACTTGAAAGCAGAAAGGGGTCAATTATTCATTTAAGAACACAATCATTGCAGGTTTTGTAATCATTGATGGTTGATCTGGGCTGCAACATTCAACCAGTGACTAGGGGAAGAGAGAGTACATGGAGGCTGAATGGAATATTTTTATGGGTCAGACCTGGAAAGAGTACACAACATTCTATGGGCAAGACTCAGTCACATAATCCACTCTAGATGGGTGGGAAGAAAGTTGGGAGATGTACTCCTTGTACCAGTACCACTTCTCAACTTCCAATAATACTTCTACATTCTGGAATGGGAGCTGAGTATTTAGCAAGTAAAGAAACGACTTTGCCAAATCCCACTAAAAATCATTAAGCACAACATCAAGAACTATTTTGTTCACTGTTACATCTTTAGCATCTAGAAGAGTGCTGACTTATACATAATGGAAATTCAGAAATATTTGTACAGTAAATGAATTTGTTTAGGGTTCTTGAGAAATAAATACTTCCTATGATAGCTAACATAGGGATTGAAACATAGCACATAGATGTTAACTTTGTATTAGGCTATCCTGTGTTTTCAATAATCTTTATTGCATGGAATTTTCAATAGATGAAACATACATATTACCTTGATCACATGTATCTCTTTCCCAAAATCTGGAGGCTTTTTTCTAGTAGCTGACAACACAGGTCAACAAAGCATGTTGACTTCTAGGGGGCTTGCAAAGTATAGCTACAGTAAGCAAAACATCTAACCTAAAAATCCTAAAGGTGATCTTTAACAGTTCAATAAGCCGTTCTACTCTTTTGCTTTTTTTATGCTGAATTAATCAGAATCAACCCAGGCTCAACTGTTAGAGATCCCTTAAATATGGCTGTAGTTCATCAACCTTACAGTTCAGTAGCTTCAGCTGAAGATAAATGGATTAACTCTTTTAAAACAGAAATAAAACAGAATTATCAACTGACAGACCATTTGCAAGCTTTTGTCTCACTATTTACATGAAAAAAAACCTCACTGCAATTGAGAAATAGATCTAATTATTATATCTGAGTCTTAGACATAAACACAAAATAGCTCTGAAGTTGTTAAAGAAATATAACCATAATTTGTATGTAATCAGATAAACAGGCCTTGCTTATTTATTGCCCATTTTCATGTTATTATCTTGTGAGGAGTAAATTATAATAATCTATGTGTATTTACCTTATTTGATCAGAAGATAAAGAGATATTAAAGACCAAAAACAATGAGCCGGGTATTAAGGCTTGAATTCCAGACTGGAGGGAAGAGGGGGAAGAGTTCACATGTTCTTCCAAGCCCTCTGTGTAAATGTGGTTCAATCAAAAGATAAAGGCTGCGCAGGAATTTAAACAGGAAAATTTTAACATGATGCAAGATGCATGATTAAACTACCATATGCAAGTAACTATAAAGCTGGAAAGAGGGCTCTTTAAAAGGTACTTAAGACGGAGAAAGAATACTCAGGAAGGATAAACTTGGAAGGGTGATTCATACCTCATGGAAGAAGAGGATGGAGGATGGAAAGTTCACAGTCTCCAGGAAAGCAGCAACAACCTAGCAGGATGCAGGCAAGCTGGGGTGGGAGGAAGATGCGCAGAGGGACCAAGTTCAGAGGGAAACAGGCACCACTGCGCATGCGTGGCCTGAAGTACGTGATGCCCATGCCAGAAGGCCATGGAAAGCAAGCTTCCAGCAGCGCAGTCAATCCAAGGCTGATGGAGAGGCATGCAGAGGAAGCAAGGCACCGCTGTGGATGCTTTGGGAGCTGGGAGCTGGGAAAAAACCCTTTTTCAGGAGCCTGGTGCATTTCTGTGTATCGCTTGGGTGGCAGTAGTTCTAGGCTGCTGTACAAGACAAGAGTCAGGTGGCTGGCTTGCTGGATGGCCTTTTCAAGGAGGAAGGGGATACAGCGAGAGATGTGCAAGCGGGATGGAGGAGAGGACGCAGAGAGCAGTGATCTGGGTTGTCTGGGGCTCCAGGCTATGCCAGTCTTGACCACCCAGTAAGTGAGACTATGCACAACTTACTGAACCTTGCTGAGCCTCTTTCCCACTTTGTCAAATCAGCATAATGGGGTTCACCTCATGGGATTATTGTGAGGATTAAAGGATTTATCTCATGTAAAAGGCTTCATATATTAGTAACACGTAATCAGTGACCTTTATGTATTTTCTGTATCTGGCTTTGATTTCCTACCACTGAGCTATTAGGAAGTTATTCATTCAGTAAATGTTACTGCTGGCTTTGTTTTCTGAATACTCTCCTTGGTTCTAAAACCTTCTCCTAGCGACTTCCTTCTTTCAAGCCCCAGGCTGACATCCATAAAAGGGATAAGAAAATAAAATAATAATACCAATTTCACAGGGTTGTTCCAATGATCTGAATGAATTAGTGTGTGTGAAAGGTCTTTATTCTTGTACTACTGATGGTGTAATCATATACCAGGTAAATGTTTTCTTCAGCTTTGGAGCATGAGATGGGGGAATCCTTTTCTTTAGTGCCCATTTTCAATTAAAAAAAAAAAAAGGTTAAGCCCTAACTGGTTTGGCTCAGTGAATAGAGCGTCGGTCTGCGGACTGAAAGGTCCCAGGTTCAAGGGCATGTACCTTGTTTGCAGGCACAACCCTAGTAGGAGGTATGCCGGAGGCAGCGGATCAATGTTTCTCTCATCGATGTTTCTAACTCTCTATCCCTCCCCCTTCATTTTTGTAAAAAATCAATAAAATATATTTAAAAAGAATAAAAATGAAAAGTTAAAAATTGGCAATGGAAACATTTCTAACATGGAGTTATATACTTTTTAAATGGTTGTGAAGTGAATTTGATTCTACTTGGATGAGACAATTACATGTCCTTTTACTATAAAGGACAGTAAGATTCACATCAGTTTATCACAGAGAAAATCATTTTGCTTCATTATCTAAGAGTGGCTTTTACATCAACTACTGTTATCTGATTATTGCAAGAGAAACAGCTACAGATTAACAATTCTCAAACTAAAAATGAGTTTTATTTGTTTGGTAACTGTCTTCTAAAGTTCTATAGAACAGACTTCCCTACTCATTTAACATAGATATGCATTTTATAAAGGTTATCCTGAAGGGTATACAGGATGTAGGGTTAACTGGACTCCAAACTACTGGCATTTAAAAGAAAAATAACTGAATAAAATTCATTACATTAAAAACTCTCACACACATATAAAAACATATTTAAGATCTTCCTCGGAGATCTTAAATATTTTCTTCATATACTAGTAGGTCCTATACATTATTTATCTGGTTTATTTCTATTTATTTTTCTTCTGAGTGGTACCTATTGTTCATTACTATTTTCTTAATCACTTTTTTTTATATTGAGAAGTTATTTATTTTGGTTTAATACATTTCCAACCCATCACCTTACTGCTTTATTTTGATTCTAATGGCTTTTCAGATGTACTTTGGTTTTCTAGTTATATATAATTATACTATTAGCAAATAATGACAATTTCGCTTTGTCATTTGTTTCATTTACATTGCTCATCCAAATTCATTAGCTAATCTTTTTGCAGAAATATTAAACAGTAGAGTTAGAAGTCACTACTATTTTCTGAACTTCTTTCCAATTTTTTATTCTTATGTTTTTGCAAAGTTAATAATAAAAATATACATTATAAATTATATTCTAAAAATATTTGTATGCAAATTTTAACAAATTTTATTTTATTCTACAAAAGTTTTTGCATTCTTTATTTTATACATAGCTCAAGTATTTCTCTTTCACCAAATAGTCTTTTAATGCTCATTTTGATGAATGTATTTGTTTCATCAGATAGTTATGCCATGATTCATTTGGAAGTTATCATATTATTGAATATTTAAGTGTCTCAGTTTTCCAACTCATATAAAGATTTATTTTTTATTCATTTACTTGACAAAAATGTATTGAGTGCCAAGATGCAACAGGCAGTATTCTGAATAATAGAGATTAAATTCCTACCTTCATGGAGCTTACTTTCAAGTAAGATCCTACACAATAAAAGCCTAATATCCCACAGACCCCAACTGATGGTGGCGGCGGGGGCTGGGGCTGGCAAGCGGGCAGCACCAGGCCAGCCAAGGCAGGTGCCAGCGGGGGCCCTCCCAATCGCCCCACCAGTTGCCCCTCAGAGGAAGGCAGCCAGTGGTGGTGTCAGAGGACAGGGCTTGTGAGTGAGTGGCATTAGGTCAGGCCTAGGGACCTACCCATGCATGAATTTCATGCACCGGGCCTAGTATATAATAAATAAGCAAAACACATATTGTGTTATATAAAAGTTACAGAAGATGGAAGATAGGAAATAGAAATAAGGATTTTTAGGGGGGGAAATGGGGTATAATTTAAATAGAGTGGCAGTATGAAGTTCTTCTGATGTATTAAACAGAAAACCTGAAGAGTTAAGGAGTCAGCTCTATGTATATTTGATAGAGAACAGTGTTAGTGCAAATGACCTGAGACGTATTCAAAGAACAACAAGGAAGCCAGAGTGACTGGAGTGGAGTGAGCAAGTGGCTAAGTGGTAGCCAAAGTGGTAACAGAGTTACTGTTGGTCAGATTATAGTAGGCATTGGTGGAAACTTTGGCTTCCAATCTGAGGGAGATGGGAAGCTTTGGAGAGTTTTACATAAAGGAGTAATATGATCACACTTACTTTTACAGGATCACTCTGGATGTTGTGTTGAGTGGACTAAACTAGGATAAGCATGCTAACAGGAAGACCAGTTAAGGTTTATTGCTGTAATCTAGATGAGAACTAAAAGTAGCTTAAACTAGAAAGATATTGGGCAAAGTAGCAAGAAGCAATGAAATTCTGGCTATTAAATTCTGGCAACAGAATTTTCTAATAGATAGTACAAAGGAAAGGGAAGTTAATGCTAATTTTAAGGTTTAATCTTGACTGCTGAAAATATAGAGTTGTCACTTAATGAGATTGGAAGGAACGCGATGGAGGGGGTCAAATGATCAGGAGTTAATCAGTTAAATATAACATGCAAATCAAACACTCCAGTTGAGAGATCAAATGGGCCGTTGGATAGATAAAGAGAATGATTTGGCATAAAACAATAATTCAGAAGTCACCAGCACTTACGTGATACTTAAAACCATGAGAATGGATAAACTAACCCTGGATGAAGCACCGGTAGTAAAGAGAAAAGGTCTGATGACTGAGTCCCAGGGCATTTAAAGTCAGAGCAAGCGGAGAAAACAGCAAAAAAGACTAACTATGCCTGACCATTGAGGTAGGAAGAGCACCACAAGAGAGGGACGGTGCTGGCCAAGGGGAAGAAGGTGGGTCAGGAAGAAGGGACTAACTATGACAAGTGCCATGACAGGTCAAGTCAACTGAAGACTATGTAAGACTTGATCTCAAGACCTAGGAACAAGTTGGTCACTAATGATTTTTACAAAAGCTGTTTCTGTGAAGTGGTAGAAAGAATGCCCAACTAAAGAAAAATCAAGAGCAAATAAAGGAAGCAAAAGAGGTAAAGGCAAATGTAGAAACCCTTTTGAAAAGTTTACTGTAGTGTTTTTTTGTTTTGTTTCATTTGTTTGTTTTTAACAAAATCTTTTATATTTCTGTGGTTGGTCGCTGGAGGAGGGAGTCAAATAAAGAATTTTTTTCAAAGAACATTTTAAAAGATAGCAGCATAGTATATATGGATGTGGATTATCTTGTATAAAGCAAAGAAACTGATGATATGTGTTGGATCAGTGTCTGAGTAAGCAGAAGGGGAAAAATATAGGCAGGCTTGCTATAGGTGAGCAGAGAGATAGACGGGTGTGTAGGCTGGTAGATAAACTGGGAGATAACTTGTGAAACTTTTATCCTGATTGCTTCATTTTTTCTCAGTGAAATAGTAAGCAAGAGCATCAGGTATGAGAGGAGAGAAAAGATGGGAAAACAAAACGCCAAGTATAAAATAGGACTGCCAGGCAGTAAGAGCCCTCTTGTGGTTGAAAATCATGACACTAGTGAGAGCAGTCACTAGGCTTTTCTCCAGCCAATTCAGTGGCTCTAATACAGAGATGGAACATGATTTCACTTACATGTGGAATCTAATGAGCAAAATCGAAACAGGCTCAGCCCCGGCTGATGTTGCTCAGTTGTTGAACCAGGAGATCACTGGTCGATTCCTGGTCAGGGCTTATGCCCAGGTTGTGGGCTCCATCCCCAGTAGGGGCCGTGCAGGAGCTAGCCAATTGGTATTTTTTTTACATCGGTGTTGCCTTCTCTGTCCCGCTGCTTTCCCCTCTCTCTCAAATCAATAAAAACGTATTTTTAAAAAATAGGAACAAGCTCATACATGCAGAGAATACACTGACAGTCGTCAGAGGGGAGGAGCCTTTGGGGGGGGGGAGCTGGGAGAAAAAAAAGATGAAGGGATTAAGCAGTAAATTGATAGTTACAGAAGAGTCACAGAGATGTGAGTACAGCACAGGGAACATAGTCCATTATATCATAACTATATATGGGGCCGGATGGGTACTTGAAGCAGCATGAGGACAACCCTGTGAAATACATGATTTTCTAACCACTTGACTATAACCTGAAACTAATACAGAATAATATTGAATGTAAAATGTAATTGAAAAAATATTTTAAGTTTTAACCTTAAGAAAATAAAATGTCTGATTGGATGCAAGTTAATACTTTCGTAAGAACCAATAAAAATAAAGTACTGGAAAAATACATTTGGAAAAGAAGTTGCTTTAACCAGAATTTTATTTGAGCCAAGTGAGTTCAATGGAGGAAGACAAGGGGCAAGAGAATACCTAGAATGAGGAGCATTGAATCTAATGGAATGAAGAAGGAAGTTAGAGCATGAGAAGGACAAGGTGGATTGTAGGTCCTGGAGGATGCTAATGTTGTTTGAATTGGGGTACCTTAACTCTAACAGTCTTTCTCAGGATATCTTAGTGGAATGAATTGTAAAGACAGGAGGCAATATTCAGGGAGTTGGGGTTCTCAGAAGTGAGATTATGGTATTGGGACAATGTCTAGGGGATATTCATGAAAGTGAATATCTCAGGTGGGATGGCAATGAAATCCATGGAAGGAAGAGAAGAGCTTTAATGGCTGAGAGTTCAGAGTTTGGGAAGGATTATTTATCTGTGCAAATATTGAAGTCACTAAGAATCAATGCAAGAGTCTTGTTGGAGATATTGATAGCAAGCTAGGAGATCAAGTCCTCAGGAGTGACAGGGACTGATCCACAATCTTTAAATAACTGCACAAGGAGGGATTCCAGGTGGTTTATTTTCCTTGCAAAAAGCTGAAAGTTGGAACGGAGGTAGTTAAGAAGAAATAAGGGAGAACATTATAAAAGAGGCATTTGTAGCAATAGCCTCTGTGTAACTGGTTATTTCCTTAAGACGTGTTTCTGATTAAAATTCAAGGGCTGGAACATTTTTAAGCACTCGATCCAATTGCCAAATTATCCCGTAGAAGTGTGGCAGCGATTTGCAATTTTGCCAGGAGTGAATACAAATGTCCTTTTTAATAATCCTAGTTAACACTGAAATTTTTCAGCTTAAAACTTTTCACAAATTTTGAAGGCAAAATTTACATTAAACTGTTGTTTTCATCTCATTTTACTCATTAAATCAACATCTATTCAGTATTTACTATGTGGACAGCATTATGTTAGACTCTGGATTTGTTGTTGCACTCATGGAAGTTATAATCTCACCAAAGAGAAAGGCTCTAAGCAAATAATTAATCAATTGCCATCATGTCACCTGTGAGAGAAGGGCTAGAGCTGCAATGATGGGTTATGGGGAGGATATAGCCAGTCTTGGGAGTCAGGTACTAACGAACAAAGTATTGAGTCTTGATGACTAGTTGGAAGTTGATTAGAGATTTTTAAAATGGTAGTTGGCAATTAATACTTCATATTTAGATTTTCTGATCATGTGCTTTTCACACTTTTTACCCAAAACTGCACCTGTTTATCCTATATAATAAAGAAGGAATATGCAAATTGACCATCACTCCGGTCAATTTGCACCCACAGCTGAGGCTAAGTTCCCATAACGAGCCTTAAGGAGCAATCAGCAGGGAACTGAGGCTGCGCACCCACCCACCTCCTGCATGGGGCTTCACAGGGGACCTCGGTTGTGCCTTCCACCTGCAGGGCTTGACAAGAGACCTCAAGCTGCTCCCCCAGCTCTGGCACCAGGCCAGAGGAACTCAGGCTGAACCCTCTTCCCTGGTGTCAGGCTGGGGGACCTCAAGCCATGGCCCCCGCCCTGGCCCCAGGCCAGGGAACCTGAGGCTGTGCCCTCCACCCCAGCACCAGGCCAGGGGACCTCAGGCTGTGCCCCCTGCCCCGGTGCCAGGCTGGGGGATCACAGGCCACTCCCTTTGCCCAGCAGAGCTTGATGGGGGACCTCAGGCTGTGCCCCCCTGCCCTGGCACCTAGGGGGCCTGAGGCTGCACCCCCCAACCTGGCAGGGCTTGACAGGGTGGGACCGGCCGGGTCTGGATCTAGCCCAATAAAGGGGGGCCGTCCAGGTTTGGGTCTTGAGCGATTTTGAGGTGCACGTGGGTGGTTGAAGACTTGATTCTGGGTCCCATGGTGCACCCCAGACTCTGACAGGAGGAAGATTTTCATATACGTTTTATTAATTTTCTTTAATCTCTGACACTTCTATTATAAAGGGCAAATAGCAATATTAAAATATTTCCTCTAATTAATCCCCTTTTAATGTGCACGAATTTTGTGCACTGGGCCACTAGTATGTGTGTGTATATATATATATCTTAACTAATAAAAGCGTAATATTAAAATTAACCATTTCTTCAGGATGCCTAAGCCACGCCCACCAGCCAATCAGAGTGACTGTATGCAAATTAGCCTAGCCAAGATGGCAGAGGCCGCAGCCCCAGAGAAGCCGCACACTGGGGCTCCCTCCCTGGGAAGGCATCGGGCACCCTGGGCCTGCTGATGCCTTCCCAGGCGGAAGCCCCGAGGGCGGGAGGAGCCAGCCACCCTGAGCCTCCATCTTGGGAAGGCATTGGGTATGCCAGGGCCACCCGATCGCTTCCCAGGAGGATGGCCCAGAGGGTCAATGGGAGCTGAGGGCGGCCTGAAAACTGCCCTCAGCCCCTCACCCAGGCTTGCCACACCCCCATGGGGTGAGGGTTCCCACCGGGCCCCTAGTGTGTATGTATGTGTGTGTGTATATATATATATATCCTATATAATAAAGAGGGAATATGCAAATTGACCATCACTTCTGTCAATTTGCACCCACAGCTGAGGCTAAGTTCCCATAATGAGCCTTAAAGAGCAATCAGCAGAGACCTGAGGCTGCGTGCCCACCCACCTCCTGCATGGGGCTTTGACAGGGGACCTCAGGTTGCTCCCTCCATCCTGGCACCAGGCCAGAGGAACTCAGGCTGCACCCTCTTCCCTGGTGCCAGGCCAGGGGACCTGAGGCTGTGCCCCCCACCCAGCAGGACTTGATGGGGGCCCTCAAGGTGTGCCCTCTGCCCTGGTGCTGGGCCAGGGGACCTCAGGCCATGCCCCCCACCCCAGCACCAGGCCAGGGGACCTCAGGTTGTGCCCCCTGCCCCGGCACCAGGCTGGGGGATCACAGGCCACTCCCTCTGCCCAGCAGGGCTTGATGGGGGACCTCAGGCTGTGCTCCCCTACCCTGGCACCCAGGGGACCTGAGGCTGCACTCCCCACACCTGGCAGGGCTTGACTGGGTGGGACCGGCCGGGTCTGGATCCCAATGAAGGGGGGCCGTCCAGGTTTGGGTCTCAAGCGATTTTGAGGTGCAGGTGGGTGTTTGAAGACTTGACTCTGGGTTCCATGGTGCACCCAGACTCTGACAGGAGGAAGATTTTCATATACGTTTTACTAATTTTCTTTAACTTCTGACACTTCTATTATAGAGAAAGGGCAAATAGCAATATTAAAATATTTCCTCTAATTAATCCTCTTTTAATGTGCACAAATTCCGTGCACTGGGCCACTAGTATATATATATATATATATATATATATATATATATATATATATATATATTGATTTCAGAGAGAGGAATATATATATACATATATATACATATATGTGTGTGTGTGTGTGTGTGTGTGTGCATACACACACTAGGGGCCCGGTGCACAAAAATTTGTGCACTTGGGAGATCTCTCAGCCCAGCCTGTGCCCTCTCGCAGTCTGGAACCTCTCTGGGGATGTTCACCTGCTGGCATGCCTGGCCAGCCTGGGTAAGGGGCCGATGGCTGTTTGTAAGCTGGCCAAGCCCCCAGTGGGAACCCTCATGCCATTGGGGTGTGGCCAGCCTAGGTGACGGGCTGAGGGCTGTTTTCAGGCTTTCAGGCTGCCCACAGCTCCCATTGACCCAACGTCCCAACAAGGCTGGCTGGAAGCAGGTTTCTGGGGTTTATTTATCTTTTATAATTTAAACTGTCGCTTTAAGCCAGGCCTAGGCAGGTACCGAAGCCTCTGTTTGCTTCTGCTCCATGACTTCTATACTTGAAAGAATGTTGCCTTAGTTAGAGGCCCAGATGGCCTAGGCAGGCAGTTTCCTCCATTACTGGTGCAAGGGAAGCCTGCTGTTTGCTTCAGCTCCACGGCTTCTATAATTGAAACAATGTTGCAACTACGTTGCCTGAGCCGGGAGAAGCCCAGCTGGCCTAGGCAGACAGTTTACTCCTGGTGCAATGGAAGCCTCCTGTCTGCTTCAGCACCATGAATGCCGACCTCCATCTTGGCTGGGTTAATTTGCATACAGCTGCTCTGATTGGCTGGTGGGCATGGCTTAGGCGTCCCATAGAAAAAGTCAAGTTCAATATTACTCTTTTATTAGATTAGATATATTGATTTTAGAGAGAGGAATGGAGAGGGAGAAAGAGATAGAAACATCAATGATGAGAGAGAATCATGGATTGCCTGCCCCTTACATGCCCCACACTGGGGATTGAGCCCACTATCCAGGTATGTGCCCTGACCAGGAATCAAACTGTGACCTCCTGGTTCATAGGTCAATGCTCAACCATTGAGCCACACCAGCCGGGCTACACCTGCTTTTAAATAGACAATGTATAATTGTACATGGCTTTTCTCATGGCATGCTGTGTAATAGAATGCTAGTAAAATGCTGTATTTGCAATGCTATTCTTTAAATAGCTTTCCCTACCTCATATTCTTTTTTTAAAAAAATCTTTATTGTTCAGATTATTACAGTTGTTCCTCTTTTCCCCCCCATAGCTCCCCTCCTCCCAGTTCCCACCCCACCCTCTGCCCTTACCCCCACCACTGTCCTCCTCCACAGGTGTACAATTATTGTCCAGTCTCTTCCTGCACCCCCAACACCCTTTTCCCCAAAAAAATTGTCAGTCTACTCCCTTTCTATGCCTCTGATTCTATTCTATTCACCAGTTTATTCTGTTCATCAGATTTTTTTATTCACTTGATTTTTAGGCTCACTTGTTGATAGATATGTATCACTTGTTGTTCATAATTTTTATCTTTACTTTTTCTTATTTCTCTTCTCAAAGGATACCTTTCAGCATTTCATATAATACTATTTGGGTGGTGATGAACTCCCTTAGCTTTTTCTTGTCTGTGAAGCTCTTTATCTGACCTTCAATTCTGAATGATAGCTTTGCTGGGTAAAGTAATCTTGGTTGTAGGTTCTTGCTATTCATCACTTTGAATATTTCTTGCCACTCCCTTCTGGCCTGCAAAGTTTCTGTTGAGAAATCAGCTGACAGTCATAGGGTGCCCCCTTATAGGTAACTGACTACTTTTCTTTTGCAGCTTTTAAGATTTTCTCCTTGTCTTTTGCTCTTGGCATTTTAATTATGATGTGTCTTGGTGTGGTCCTCTTTGGATTCCTTTTGTTTGGGATTCTCTGTGCTTCCTGGACTTGTAAGTCCACTTCTTTTATAGGTAGGGGAAGTTTTCTGTCATTATTTCTTCAAATAGGTTTTCAATATCTTGCTCTCTTCTTCTGGCACCCCTATAATTCTGATGTTGGTACACTTGAAGTTGTCTCAGAGGCTCCTTACACTGTCTTAATATTTTTTAATTCTTTTTTCTTTTTGCTTATGCATTTGGGTGTTTTTTCCTTCTTCATTTTTCAATTCTTTGACCTGATTCTTGCATTCCCCTAGTCTGTTGTTGGATCTCTGTATAATATTCTTTATTTTAGTCAGTGTATGCTTAGATTTATTGAAGGTCTCACTAAGTTTATCAGTGGTTTCTAGAAAATTTTTGAAAAACCTTATTACCATGGTTTTGAACTCTATATCCTGTCATTTGCTTTCCTCCTTTTCTGTCATTTGTGATCTGTTTCTTTGTCTCCGCATTTTGGCTGCTTCCCTGGGTTGATAGAGTGGCTTTCTGTGTTAGGTGATTACTGAGAGGAATTGACCTCCAAGCCACTTGGCTATGAGAATCAGCTGTGTCTACAGTGGGAGAACTTCTGTGCTGGAGACACCCTTATGGGGGAAGAGTTGTTTCAGTGGGGTTTTGGTGCTCACTGAGTCTGCCCCCTGAGTGTGTCCCGTATGAATCTGAGGAATTGTATTTAGGATGGTACCACTCTGACCACTGGGTACACTGGTTCTTGTATCTCCAGGGAGTTGCTATTTTAGCCTTTGCCTGAGGCTACTCAGCCTTTTATATGCAAAAGTTTCTGTGTACAGCTTGGGTGGGGCGGGGTCTTGGGGAGTCTACAGGGTGGAGCAACCAGCTATGGCTGCTTCTCAGCCCTGCCCTAAGAGGCACCGGGTCTCAAGCCACTCTGGAGTTTCTCCCAGTGCCAGACGGTGCCAGACAGTGTTAGATGGTGCCAGACAATCCAGCTTCTCCCCATATGGTTCTGAGTCCCCAGAAACTCACCTGCAACTGGAGTTCAGAGCCGTCAGGAGCTTGTGCCTCCCTCCAGTACAAAATGCTGCCAACCCTTTCCGTGAGCCTCTTTGCCACGCACGCCTCGGTACCTCTGCACTTTATTTCTGCACCTCTTCTGAGTCTCAGTCTCTTTCTAGTTGTAGAATTTCCACTCAGCCAGCCTTCCTGTGGGTCTGGGTGGTGTCCGTTTTTTCCTTTCGCTGTGGTTTTGAAATGGTTGTGCACGGCTGCAATTCCAGTATTTACCTATGCCGCCATCTTGGTTTCTCCCCCCACCTTATATTCTGCAGACAGAATCTATCTTTCTGGCCATAGAGGTGGGCTTATGCCCATGAATGGCCTATAATATCTCACCACCTGGTCCAAAGTTAGGCACATCCTCAGGCCAAGTAGGTTCCTGCCAATTAACTGAAGCTGGTTGGGAAACATTTGCTTTATTCTCCAGAAACAAATCCATAAAGATATGAGCCCTATGTTTTCTCCTGCTATTGTGCGTGCTTGTGGGAATAGACAGCCTGAATGAAGTTGGTATGCAGAAAGAAAGAGGAGATGTTAAGATGGAAACAGAGAAAGGATGCACAAGAGAGAGAGAGAGTGAGGAAGAGAAAGAGCAAAAAGGCAAAGTCAAGTCCCTGCACAAAGCCACCCAGAGGTCTCGCAGCCTGGCCCTTCTGTTGCTTGGGTGAGCCAAGAGAGTCCTGACTATCCAGCCTTGGAAGTATTTGAATACCCATTAGCTACTGGCAAAGTGCCTTGTTGAATTTATTAATATCATTTATTAATACCCAACCCATAGTAGGCACTTAATAAATATTTATTGAATGAATGATACAAGAAAAAAATTGCCAAAACAGTATACACAAAACACAGGGTTTGTTGTTGATGCCATTTTGTTTTGTCCTGCTCTTTGCAACACTGGAAAGATGTTAAAGTGGTGCTGTCTGGATAGTTTCAGGAAAGCTAGACAGGATCTGGTTCAGGAATAGCCACATGCATCAAGGCTGTATGTTTTAATTTTATTTTCAGAGATGAGATACGTTTAAACTTACATTTATTTAATAAATGTCCTACCTTAATGTTCCTTCTGGAAGCCTTCTTCCTGATGGTTTCTTTTTCTTTCTTTTTTATTCTGTTCCATGTACTGGCATATTAGTAAACTCCATTCATTTTCTTTCTGTTGGATGACCCAGCTGTAAGGAACAAGAAGAGCCACCATTTCCTCTGTGCCTGGGGGTGTATTTTGACTGCTTTCTGTGATCAGAAATCATTGTAAATGAAGCCACTCCATACAAAATGCAAAAGATGAGGAGGACAAATTACACTGTCCTCTGTAACATGCTTAAAAACAGATTTAAGGAGTAAGTGGAGCCAATAGAAATCAGCCTGGCAGAATAAAATTCTTCTTTATTTACCACTTTAAAATAAAGGAGTCATATTTCATCTGTATTTCTTACTAATATTTAGCCCCTGAGAGTCTATCCTTCTATAGAATAAAAGCCTAATATGCTAAGTGTCTGGTCATCTGGTCAGCTGTTCAACCTATCGAAGTATAATATGCTGATGATATGCTAAGGCTGCTCAATTGCTCACTATGATATGCACTGACCACCAGGGGGCAGACGCTCCAACTGGTAGATTAGCTTGCTGCTGGGGTCCAGCTAATTGGGACTAAGCGAGATGGGCCTGACACACCCTGGAGCCCTCCTGCAGTTTCTCCCCAGCTGGCCAACCTCCCGCATCCCTCCACTGTCCTAATCATGCACTGGTGGGGTCCCTCAGCCTGGCCTGCACCCTCTCACAATCCAGGACCCCTCGGGGGAATTCGGTGAGCTGGTTTTGGCTTGATTCTGCAGGCTGGGCAAGTGACCCCACTGGTGCACGAATTCATGCACTGGGCCTCTAGATAGAACATAAAACACTATAAAATAGATAGGAAAATATACACTTTTTGTTGCAATAAAAACTTGCACCTGGTTTTACTTTAACATTCTATATAATAGAGGTAATATGCAAATTGACCATCACATCCTTGCACAAGAGATGGCCACTCCCATGTGGTCACAAGATGGCCACCACAAGATAGCTGTTAGGGGAGAGCAGTTATGGGTGATCAGGCCAGCAGGGGAGGGCAGTTGAGGGCAACCAAGCCTGCATGGGAGGGCAGTTGGGGGGGATCAAGCCTGCAGGGGAGGACAGTTGGAAGGACCAGGCCTGCAGGAGAGGGCAGTTGGAGGTGACTAGGCCTGCAGGGGAGGGCAGTTGGGGGCGACTGAGCTGGCACAGGAGGGCAGCTGGGGGCAATTGGTCGGCAGGAAGGCAAGCGGCTGGGAGCCAGCAGTCCCAGAATGTGAGAGGGATGTCCAATCGCTGGTTTAGGACCAATCACTGTGGAATTGGACATCCCCCAAGGGGTCCCAGATTGGAAAGGGTGCAGGTTGGGCTGAGGAACTTCTCTCCCCCAGTGCACAAATTTCATGCACTGGGCCTCTGGTTAAATAAATAATAAAATAAACCAGAGAGGGGATAAACAAATTTACTTCTAAGTCCTGTTGTCTAAAATGCCATTATACAGCTGATACTATGAACTTTGCATAGGCAGCTTTCCTGGAGAAGCACTTTGCCATCCATTCCCTTATTTTATCTCAACACAGACTGTGAGGGGAAAGTTATCATGCATTTGGACAAGTCACTCAACCTCTCCAAGCATACTTTCTCTTTTATAAAATGAGGATACTGACACCTATCGATTTGACAGATTAAGCAAATGAGGTACAGCAAGATTAAGTGACTTGCCCAAGGCAACATCAATGGTTGGCAGAAGCAGAAACTAGAAATCAGGTCTTTTGTCTTTTTTAGGACTTCTTGAAGGATATCTAATCTAATAAAAGAGCAATATGCAAATTAACCATCACCAGGAGACACTTAAGCCATGTCCACCAGCCAAGCCACGCCCACCAGCCAATCAGAGTGGCTGTATGCAAATTAACCCAGCCAAGATGGTGGCTGGCAGCCACAAAGCTGAAGCAAACTGGAGGCTTCATTGCCTGACTAGGCCTCTGCTCAAGGCAACAAAGTTTCAATTAAAGAAGATAAATAAACCCCAGAAACCTGATTCCAGCCAGCCTCACTGGGATGATGGGTCAATGGGAGCTGTGGGCAGCTTGAAAACAGCCCTCAGCCCCTCACCCAGGCTGGTCACACTCCCATGGGGTGAAGGTTCCCCCTGGGGTGCTTGACCAGCCTGCAAACAGCCATCAGCCCCTCACCCAGGCTGTCCAGGCATGCTAGCAGATGGATATCCCCTGAGGGGACCCAGACTGTGAGAGGGCACAGGCTGAGCTTAGGGACCCCCCCAAGTGCACAAATTTTATAAATAACTAGGAGTCCAGTGCACAAAATTCTTGCACAGGGGGGTGGGGAAGGAGAATCCCTCAGCCCAGTCTGCACCCTCTCCAATCTGGGACCCCTGGGGGGATGTCTGACTGCCAGTTTTGGACATCTCTTTCCCAATCTGGGACTGCTGGCTCCTAACTGCTCACCTGCCTGCCTGTCTGATCACCCCTAACCACTCTGCCTGCCTATCTGATCATCCTTAAACTCTGTGCATGCCTGCCTGATTGCCCCTAACTGCTCTCCCCTGCTGGCCTGATTTCCCTTAACCACTCTCCCCTACAACCCTGATCACCCCTAACTGCCTCTGCCTTGGCCCCCACCACCGTGGCTTTGTCTGGAAGGATGTCCAGAAGACGTCCAGTCTAGTTAGCATATTGCCAGTTTATTAGTATAGATGGCTACTATTTTATACATAGATATGTAAACAATTTCAGGAAAATTATTTATCTATTCTTGTAAGTCTTTTTAAATAATGAATTAATTTTATAATACATAATATAGGCTTGTTATAAACAATGCATGCAATTTTTTAAGTGTGTGATACAATATCCAGGTCACATTCTGCAACCCATTGAGCTGAATGGACTAGGCAACATCTCTCATTCATATATATGTACAGGAACAGATGAAAGAGCAGAACTTTTGCTTACATCTGTCAGCATTTCAACCAAATGCCCAAAGCTGCAAATAATAAATGAGGAGTAATCCAATATCCTAAAGAAGCATAGAAATGCTGCCATAGATACTCTTAGGGGTTTCTAACTTCAACCTATTGCCTTTTCTTTTTTCCCTTAATTTTTGAGGGCTCTTTTTTATAAAACTGTCATTGTCACTCATTCTCAATTAATTGTTTTCATGTATCAATCTTTAGATTTAGTTTTTTCAGAAGTGGTTTTTTTGTATCCACCCTTAGAGATCTTCTTGGCTTCTTTGTGGAATCTACTTAAAAACAACAGGTATAGCTATGCTTTGTCACCTGTTTCCTTTACCTAAAATTGCTTTATATTCTGTATCTTTTTCTCTTCATTCAATGCGATCATTTCTCCATGTAAGTAATTTGAATGTGAGTCATGTATATTCTGTTCTCGGTGTTTCCAATTGATAGATTTATTCATTACATAATGGTGTTATTTTGGTAGCACACTTTTTTCTCTTCTCTGCAATTTCCTGTGTCATCTTACTCTGTTGATTTTTCAGCACTCTCATTTTACCAACTTTGTATCATTTTATAGGAATAAAAGATCACAGCCATTGCTTTCTGACCCTTTAGTTGTATTTTTTTTCAGTCTTAGTTGTCCATTTTTCTCTCATATTATACTTCCTTCTTTCAAAGTTTTTAATTAGTAGACTTTTGTATAGTTGTCATACATTTTTTTCATGTATATCCATCCAATGTTAATGTTGACTATTCTGAATATATATTTTCTTTCCTCTGATAGTATGTTAATGAAATCTCTAAAATTTGATCTTGGGCTATAGTTTGAGAATGAGGGATGGCTTGGGTTTAGTGAAGTTTTCGAAGAGGGCCTTAGTTCTGCTATTTATTTATTTATTTTTTTTTTTTACATTTTCTTAACTATCTCTCATTATTTACTTGACCTAAAAGGGGAATATTCTATTCAGTGGGAATATCTTCGGGCCTTTATTGATATCACCATTTAACATAGAGTGCCTATACTTCATCAGACTCAGTCTACGCTAGTTGTTAACTTGGCTGGTTTTGTCCCTCTCCTCAAAGCTACTTCTATTCCATTTAGGACAAAATAGGGAAAATAAAAGATCGGAACTTGATTGAGTCATTTTCTAGAACTGATTTTGTGGTGTTGGCTGAAAAACAAGTCTTAGCTCTTCTTTCTTTTCATGGCTACATAGATTTTTTTAAATTTTTATTTCATAAAGTATGGCCCTTTTTCCTCTATTAGATTTCTTATGACTTTTTTTTGGCTAGTTTTATTTGTTTTACTACTTTTTCCCTCCATTCAATTATGTACTATAGAGGGAAATTATGTGATTCATCCTCACTCCATCATTTTTACCCAGCCATTATCAGTGGGGGGGGGGGGAAATTATCCTACATTCATCATGTTCTTACTTTTCATTCATTCAACATGAAACATTTATTTATGAAATACCTACTTGTGCTGAGCATTGAAGCTATACTCCCACAGGCCAGAGGAGGAAAGAATTTTTATGGTGCAAAATGTACAAGATCTCTTCCTTCAACCTCTCCAAGCTGTGTCAACCGGAACTTTTGATTTGCTCACTTTGACAACTCTTGAACTTTTTACCCCCACTCATTAAATTATACACACCCCCAACCTTGTCTGCATCACCAGTGGGACTTCCACTTTCTCTCTCATTGCCTCCAAAAGCTTCAACGGAAGCAGGAAGATCTCTCTACCAGAAAGGAAAGCTGTTAGAATTCAGACAACTGTAGAACCGAGACCACAAATAACAATAAAAGTCATCAATAAAGGCCTTGAAGGTACTTGATATTCACCTGTAGATTCTAAGAAACAAAATAAATTCCACTTTATTAACTAAGTCGGTATCAGTGAATTGTTTTTATCTCCAGGTGTTATATTGTAAATCATAAGACACCTTAATCAATAAGCCAAATTTATCTGGAGTCCTGTTCATTTTCACTAGTGCTAGCGAGCCCAGAGGAACTCTTGCTTCTCAAATTCTGTTGCCCAATATGGTGGAAGTCTTCCCTATTTATACTTTTTTCAGCTCTTTGTCTTCCAAATTTGGAATGAGACTTCCAGACCTTCTGAGAAAATGTACTGTTTGCTGGGACAGGGCCATGAGACCATATCTCAAGGCCTGACCTGGAACCAGCACTGACAACTCTGTCTGAGGCATAGTTTATGGCCTCTTTGAAATGGGGAGAGTCTGATTTTCCCTATTATTTAAGCAAGCAAATGTCTACAGAAGCCAGAATAGCAGGGTTAAAATTTTGAACAGCGGTTTTTACCCAAGATGGAGGTTACTATGCTTCACAGGATCTTTAAGGTTCAGTGGAGTCACTTTAGCCTCTGCCTCCCTTGAAGGACAGGAACCAGGAGTGGCCGACCTCATGGACCTCATCATCCCCTAGGGCCTACTCTGCCCTAAGGATTAGGGGGAAAGGATGATATGGCCATTAGCTTTGTTTCCTGCTTTGCAAAGAGGACTGAGTGTGAGTGGCAATCTCTTCCATTTCTCATCTGGGAATGTTACCAAGGAGCATAGCACTTCACAGATTGAGTGCTGCTGTGCATGTAGTGAGGTGTGTGCCTAGTGTGCAAAATTGGAATGTCTTGGTGGGGCAAGTAAACACATGTTCTTCAATCAGAAATAGGAATGTCTGCACTATAATATCCCATTATTAGTAAAGTACTTTTTTGCAATGTTATATCCTGTCAAATTCTGTTATAGAGCGATACCTAATCATATGTTGCAATGAACCATGTACCCAGTGTGTGTTAATGTATGTTAAAATTCTCACTTCAGCACATTTGATGGTGTCTTACATTTTACGGAATTACTCCAACTAAGCAAGATATGGAAACTTGTATATTTGTGTGTCTTGTAGTAAGTTAGTGTTGGTCTAAGAATGTCACATGATTTTTTAAATGTAAGTCAATCAAATATAATGCATTTAAGAAATGCAGATAAGTAATTAAAAGAACCAAGAGGAAAGGTGAAGTTTTCAAGATGTGGTAAAGATAGTTTTCTCAGACTCCATCATCTAAAATTTTATTTCAAGATTAAAAAATCTGATTATAGGCTTGAAATATTCTAAGCTGATAACCTATTAAATTCCTGAAACTTCTATGTGAATGATTATGATAGTTTAGTTAACTATTATTCTTGATGTCTGATATCTATACTTGCTTCTATTAATAATAAATCTTGATTTTCCAAATAAAAATCAATCTCTCTCCTGCTTTCTGCCAAAGCTCATGGAAGGAACATATTAATCCTAATTTAAATTCGTTTTAGATACAATAGGTATAACACATTGGCTGGACAGTCAGTGCTTGGCTCAAAGGGCAAGGAGATGTTCCCACCTGGCCATTTATATCAGCTATTTGATTCTTCTTCTGGAGATAAGGCCAGCACAGCCAGAGATATTACAGGACATTTCTTTTATGGAATCCAGGAGAGCTTGAAATAGAGGAAAATTTGAGTGGAAAGTTGAGAATGAAACCAAGATGTCAAGCCAATGCATAAAATCTAAAAGGATTACAAAAGATGCCATCTTTTGCAACATAATTCTTAGAGAAGTCAGCTCCATTTAAAGGCAAACACCAAATATTCACTAGGTAAACAATGATATCGAGATCAAAAATATCTGTAGAGCTGAAATACGCATTTATGGATAATTGTGTATCTGAACATAATGCTGTCGCACAGTATGAATTTGAGCTTTACATACAACATTACAAGAATCACAGGAGATGAAGTTCTGAGAAGAGGGTTACTGGAAAGTGTGTGTACAGTGACATTCCCAGAAGGGTTCCAGAGGGACATGGTGTTGGTTTATGGTATAGAATCATAGATAACTGTGGGAAACGTTTGGAAGGAACTAAAATGCTGTTACTTGTGGTGTCGAACCCCTACCCCCTTGTGCAAACCATGCTCAAATACTACAGTTTGAAATTCAGTCTGAAGAAAACTAAAGAATGGGGAACTCCTCTTCTTATCATTGTAACTAGCTAGTTACTAATATTAATAATAGCAAGAAAGCAAAGGGAAGGCCAGCCATCATGAGCATGGTCATCCGGGCAGCTTCATCAGAAAGCTGCAACTTTATACTCCCCAAGGAACCACTCACTGCAAATCACTGGGGAAAGGGATCAAACAAAGGGGAAGATGGGAGCATCTGCCTTGAAATCGGAGTGACATAAGGAAGGTGCTTGCCTGTCAGTCTAACCTGGGAAAAAGAGAATTGGTTAGAGGGAGTGGAGCCACTGCTCACATGAAACCCTGAAGGATTCACTGGATAAGCTCCCAGTTAAAAATCTCCAGAGACAAAGAATTCTCTCTCTTGACACTTGTGCTCATGTTTCTCACTTGCTCCATGACCCCGCACCCCCACTCACTGTGAGCATCTATAGCCACGCGATTCTAGAAGCCGCAGGGCCCATGGTCACGAAGACTCCACACATGAAGGACTACAGCTGGGAACGCAAGCTAAGCTAGCCTGATGATGGACTGGACTGTGTCTCAATATGGAACAAAGACTCTGGGCAGTGTCTTTGATCCTAGCTCTGCTGAAAGAAAAATGGGCCTTTTTCTATAGCAGAATGGAGTGAGATGGGACTCTGAAGGGGAACTGCCTTAACATTACCTCACCAATAAAGCTTCCCACAATACCTCACCCTCCCATGGGGCCTCAGGAAATTATTATTCCTGTGGCATCCCAAGAAGCCCACTTCAACCAGCAACAGGTGGGGACACAGAGGACATCCCACCGATAACACTCTTAGTAGACAGTAAGCAGAAATAATAGCCTCAGAATCCTAGCTCTGCTGAATTCCTTCATCATGAAATTGCATTTTTTAAATATATATTTTTGTTGATTTCAGAGAAGAAGGAAGAGGGAGAGAAAGAGATAGAAACATCAATGATGAGAGAATCACTGATTGGCTGCCTCTTGCACATCCCCAACTGAGGACCCAGCCTGCACCTGGACATGTGCCCTTGACTGGAATCGAACCTGGGACCCTTTCAGGTTCTCAGACTGATGCTCTACCCACTGAGCCAAACCAGCTAGGACATGAAATTGAATTTTTAATAACCAGCAGTCCAAAAGATGTCAGTTAATTGAGAACCTCTCCTTCTCTTTAGATCCCAGCTTCCAGGAACTGTAATTCTCTGCAGCACTTGAGGAGGTCTCCTGGCAACAGCATCTTCCCCGACTGATTACAGGCCAGCAGGGCTTCTCATCTCTTCTCTCCATTCCTTTCTTTTCTCCATTGTCACTTTCTTTCTTCTCCCTCTTCAGGCACTCCTCCAATTTAGCCCCATCGCTCACTCAATCTCGAATTCTCTGTGTCCTGCTTCCTCTTCAGCCTTTCCATAACCACTTGGATCAGGGTTCATTCCTTCAGTGCAAGAGCTTTTGCTGTACAGTGAGTTCCTTTCTGCGTTCTCTCTTTTGGAATAGTCCATCTTTTCTTTCGTTCTTTTCTAACGTCTCCTCTTTTCCCTTAGCATTTGGGGGAAGGAAGTTTTCTCTCATTCCTCAGCATAGCTCCTAGTCTAAAGAAGAGTAATGGTTCTCATATTTTACCCTCCCGGAAAAGGGCGATTTAGCTCTGTAGAAGTTGCAGTGGACACTCTTCCTTGATTATCTGACCTCCTTTACTCCCATTTTCCTCCTTTATAGAACAACTCTGGTTTTATTCCAGTAACCACCACTACTCCACACAGCCGTGTGCTCCAGAAGTTAACTCCACTTGAGAGTCAACTCCAGAGGGGGACTCCTAATTCATGTAAGCCAATTGCCATCATCTCATTCCATGTTTCAAGCAAGGGAATTTGTTCTAGTGAATGAGGCATGCAAGTAGTCTGATGGGGACTTGTGGGAGAAGAATTTCCATGTTCTTAAGAAGACCCCCAGGTGAAAGCCACATCTTTCTTCTAAATGCCATCATCATGCTTGAATATAAGATAACTAAGCAAATCGATTATTTGCTCTAAGCTTCATTATCTTAAACTAGAGGCCCAATGCACAAAAATTTGTGCACTCGGGAGGGTTCCTCAGTCTCGCCTGTGCCCTCTCGCAGTCTGGGATCCCTTGGGGGATGTCCACCTGCTGGTGTGCCTGGCCAGCCTGGGTGAGGGGCTGATGGCCATTTCATGCTGCCCACGGCCCCTTCAGGGTTCAGATTCCTACTGGGGTGCCTGGTCAGCCTGGGTGAGGGGCAGAGGGTCGTTTCATGCTTCCCACAGCCCCTTCAGGGTTCAGGTTCCTATTGGGGTGCCTGGCCAGCCTGGGTGAGGGGCTGAGGGCCGTTTCAGGCTGCCCATATCTCCTTCAAGGTTTGGGTCCCTACTGGGGTGCCTGGCTGGAAGCAGGTATCTGGGATTTATTTAACTTCTATAATTGAAACTTTGTTGCCTTGATCCCTTGCTCGAAGCCTGGGTTGCCCCTGGCAACCCAAGGTCCCAGCCTGGCAGGTATCTGGGTTTTTTTATCTTCTATAATTGAAACTTTGTAGCCTTGAGTAGATCTCAGGGCCCACAGCGCCCTGGCTTCCTCCATTGCCCAGGGCAACTCCAGCTCCATGGCCGCTGCCATCTTAGTTGAGTTAATTTGCATATTTGCTCCTGATTGGCTGGTGGGTATGGCTTGTGGGTGTAATGGAGTGAGGGTTAATTTGCATATTACTCTTTTATTAGATTAGATGATATAATCAAAAGATCCATGTGAATACAAATGAGAGCATATTAAAATGTGACTTCTGAGATTCTGACCAACTCTTGGTATTAGCATGACATGTCCTGGACCCAATTGTTAGCATGACTCTGAAGGAGTCTTGAATTGGCTTTGATTTAGACCCCATAGCTTTAGGCCTGACAGGTTCCATATAACTGCTATTTCAAGTGGGATCCTTCATCCCCATTCAATTTCTGCTGCATAAATGCTAGTGGAGCTAGAGACCTATACACCTGGATAGTAGTGAACCTAAAATACCACCCCAATGCTCTGTATCAGGGATCTTTATCATCATTCTTACAAAATAGGAAAGAAAATGCCCTTTGTGTGTTGAGTTAAGGAGTTTCCAACAACATGGTTGAGTCCTAAAGAATTCTTCATTGTAGTCGTCCCACAGCAAAATTTCCTGTACCCAGAGGACTTTCAGCATCCAGAGATGTAACTTTCAGTTCACACATCGTGCCTATAACAGATGCTGATGACTGTTTTTTGCTCTCTAAAAGCTAGAAAGTGAAAAACAGCATTTCTTACACCCCATTCTTCAGCTCAGGTTTTGTATGTCACCAAGCTTCTCCAAGTAGACACATCAAGATGAGATTTAGAAGACAAGGGTGAAGTGAAGTCTACACTTTTGCTGCTTTTGCCATTTTTTTTCTGGTAAGCATGGCCGTGGAAGTATTAGGATTTTCGGCAGCAATGATAACAGGAGTCCCTGGCTTTATGGTATGGAGAGTCAGGACATGGGGATGTCATGTTTCTGGCACATATCATGGCTGAGGTTGAATAGAGCTGGGGCCAACAGTGGTGGAGACGTCTTCTGGCTCCTCAGCTTATGGATGAAGAACACTGTTTTCCAGATTCCTGATCCCTCCATCCCTGACCATGGTGTGACACTGATAGCCTTGGCCGGCCAGTTCTACATTATTGCTCAGGGTGTAATTCTTGGAAACTCAGCTTGATTCTGGGTCCTCTTCTCCTTCCAACATTTTTGTAAGCATCTGTGTTAAATCACTTTCTGCTTAAAGTAGTTTCTTTGATTTAGAACTGAAATCCTTGTTGATGCACAGCCTGTTTACAACCCTGCAGAGTAGTGCGATGAGAGAAAATTCCATTACGAATAGCATATTGATACCTGAAGAACTCAGCATGTTCCTCTGAAGAAAAAGCCATATTTCTATGTTTAGCTTATCATGTCAGACTTCTGACATTATTGAAATTTCACTCTCAGGGGCTCTATTTTGTTCTTGAAAGCTGGCATCTGCAGGGTCCCATGAATCTGTCAATCATATCCATTTGTACTTGAAATGTAGTGCCTGACAAGGTTGAGCCCTTTGTCCAGAGACTCTCAGCATCTGTGTGGACCTGTGGGTATAAGTGGACACAGCAGGGAGTGTGTATCAGCTAATTCCACTGGCCAGGAGCCTCTGTGCCCTAGATCCTGCCCGGACAGATAGGACTGTTCCTAATTTTAATTTGTAGGAGTGCCTGTCCAGCTAAGATACCCTGTTATATCTATGAAATAGACTTGCTTTAGTTGCTATGATGACCCAGGAAGATAACACAGGTGAAAATGCTGAGCACCATACCTGCGCCTCGTCGGTGCTAATCAACAGCTTCTTTATTTATTAGTTCAGTTCGGGGTCAAGTAGGTACTCAGAGCAATTCTCACAAAATTATTTGTGATTATTTTAAACATTGTCCTGGGAGTATTTACTGGGTCTGATTTAACATTGTGTATAATTTTCTTTTTCATGTATTTTTACATTCAGATGCTAGAGAAACATCACTTCCAGATATTCTATCTCTTAATAATATTTCACAAGCATGCCAAAAAGGAGTTCACAATTTACCCATTAATTCAACAAATATGTATTTAGTGCTTTTGGCCAGACCCTGTTTCACACATTGGTCCTTGCCCTGACAAAGTTGTCATTCTGGAAGAGGTTCTAGACAAGTAATGAATAAAGACATAAAATGTTCCTAAGCTCGTTTTATGGCCAAATTGAATTAACCTTTCTTTCTTTTTCTTCTTTTTAATTTAGCTGCAATCTGTTTCCTTCCTCCTTTTCTTCTTAAAGCCTCCCTCCCTCCCTTCCTTTCTTCAGTTAATAATACATGGTAATTACTTATTATCAGACACCTTTCTAGGAAACAGAGCAAAAGCAGAGAACAAAAAAAGACAAATATTCTGGGGACTATATTCTAGCCAGAGAAGATAGACAACAACTAGTTTAAAAAAATAACCAAATAATGAAATTAACACTTAGTGCAAGGAAAGAAATAAGCTAGGTGATTTGTTTAAAAGGGTGGGAGGGCATCGCTTTAGATAAGATGGTCGAAGGAGCTGAGGACTGAAGGTGAGAAGCAGTCAGCCATTTGAAAAGCTATGAAGTAGGCGTTACAAACAAAGGACAGCAAGTTCAGAGACCACACAGCAGGGCCTTTGGCTTTTGGGGAAAGAGAAAGGAGGTTAGTGTGTCTGGAGCTCAGTGAGCAAATGGGAAAGTGGGATACATGATACTGCAGAGTGGGTAAGGGGAAGGCCATGTGGAAACTCAGGGCAAGGTAAGAGATTTGGACTGAATGATAAGTGTGTTGAAAGACATCAAAAGGACCTTGCTCTTATATCCTTGCCTTTCTATCTGCAGTTTCCTGTGATTCCCAGACTTTGGGATACAATGGTATTGAATAGGCATGTCAGAGTGTGTCATAATTAAGGCCCACATAAGAATGACAACTTTTCATATCAAATCAGAGCATGAAAAAAAGTACCACGATTTATGATCATTATCTTGTTGTTTGCTTGTTTTTTTAAAAGAGCATTTTCATTAATGCCAATGAAACAAAAAGTTAGGAAAGACATTGTCTCAGAACGTCTTATCAAATTTTAAAAATTAGTATGAAAAATTCACTGTATTGACCTTTTTCTTCTTTATTTCACCTTAGACCAATAAATAGAATGTGTTCTTGGGCCAGGGTTTTGGAAATGCTTCCTTTATATAAGAATAGGCAGCAACAACTGCAGCACTCATTCTATTTGGAGGATGCAAGCTTATTTTTATATCTATTGTAGCTTTCACATTAACTACAGGACATTAAAAATGTGAGAAAGTATGTGTTTCTTGAAAACTAGGAATTTGGGCTATTAAAGATGTTTTGGGGAAAACATGCAAAAATAAAAGACCAACTTTTCCAATCAATTTTTAAAAATAATTATAAAATTTTAAATCAGGTGACATTAGGAAATTAAGTATTGGTGATTGACAACTATTCAGAATCTAGGAAATTTAAACTCTTTTTTTAAAATATATACTTCTATAAACTGTCATTGTTTGCAGATGACATGACATTGTACATAGAAAACACTAAAGACTTCATCAAAAAATTAGTAGGTTTAACAAGACAGGGATGCCCACTCTCACCACTCCTGTTCGACATAGTACTGGAAGTATTAACCATTTCAATTAGACAAGAAGAAATAAAAGGCATCCAAATTGGAAAAAAAACAAGTAAAACTGTCCTTATTTGCAGATGACATGATATTGTACATAAAAACCCTAAAGACTCCATCAAAAATTACTAGACTTAATAAATGAATTCAGCAATGTAGCAGGATACAAAATTAACGTCAAGAAATCTATGGCATTTCTATACACCAATAGTGAACTTAAAGAGAGACTAAAAAAGCAATCCCATTTACCATCACACCAAAAAAATTAAGATACCTAGAAATAAACTTAACTAAAGAGGTAAAAGACCTCTACTCAGAAAACTATAAGACGTTGAAAAAAGAGATAGAGAGAGACATAAACAGAAGAAAGAACATACCATGTTCATGGATTGGTAGAATCAACATCATTAAAATGACCATACTACCCAAAGCAATCTATTAATTCAACGCACTCCCCAGTAAAATACCAATGGCATATTTCACAGACCTAGAACAAACTTTCCAAAAGTTCATCTGGAATAAAAAAAGACCCTGAACAGCTACAGTGATCCTGAGAAAGAAGAACAAAATAGGTGGGATCTCAATACCAGATATCAAGCTGTATTACAAAGCCACAATTCTCAAAACTGCCTGGTACTGACACAAGAATAGACATATAGACCAATGGAATAGAATAGAAAACCCAGAAATTGACCAGAACCAATATGCTCAATTAATATTTGACAAAGGAGGTAAGAACATACAATAGAGTCAAGACAATCTCTTCAATAAATGGTGTTGGGAAAATTGGACAAAAACAGGCAAAAAAATGAAAATAGACCACCAACTTACACCATACACAAAAACAAACTCAAAATGTATAAAAGACTTTAAACGTAAGTAGTAAACCATAAAAATCCTAGAAGAAGTCATAGGCAGCAAAATAGCAGACATTTGTCATAGCAATATCTTTACCAATACAGCTCCTAGGGCAATGGAAACTAAGGAGCAAATAAACAAATGGGACTATATCAAAATAAAAAGCTTCTGCACAGCAAAAGAAACCATCAACAAAACAACAAGAAAGCCCATTGCATGGGAGAACATATTTGCCAATATTATGTCCGATAAAGTTTTACTCTCCAAAATTTATAGGGAACTCATATGACTTAACAAAAAGAAGATAAGCAATCCAATCAAAAAATGGGCAATGGCCCTGGCCAGTTTGGCTCAGTGAATAGAGCCTTGGCTTGCGGACTGAAAGATCCCAGGTTCGATTCCGGTCAGGGGTATGTACCTTGGTTGCGGACACATCCCCAGTGGGAGGTGTGCAGGAGGCAGCTGATCAATGTTTCTTTCTCATCGATGTTTCTAGCTTTCTATCCTTCTCCCTTCCTTTCTGTAAAAAATCTATAAAATATATTTAAAAGAAAAAATAGGCAACGGACCTAAATAGGTACTTTTCAAAAGAGAGCATAATGAAGGCCAAGGGACATATGAAAACATGCTCAAAGTCACTAATGATCTGAAAAATGCATATCAAAATGACAATGTGGTATCATCTCACACCTGTCAAAATGGCTATCATCAACAAATCAACAAATGCAAGTGCTGGCAAGGATGTAGGGGAAAAAAGGAACCCTCTTACACTATTGGTGGGAATGCAGACTGGTGCAGCCTCTGTGGAGAACAGTATAGAGTTTCCTCAAAAAACTAAAACTGGAACTCCCATTTGACCCAGTGATCCCACTTCTAGGAATATATTCTTAGAGACAGCAATCAAAAAGGATATATTGAGAAACCAAGATGGCAGCATAGGTAAACACTGGAATTGCGGCCGGGCACAACTATTTCAATATCACAATGAAAAGAAAAAATGAACACCACCCAGACCTACAGGAAGGCTGGCTGAGTGAAAATTCTACAACTAGAAAGAGACTAAGACTCAGAGGAGCTGCAGAAGCAAAGTACGGAGGTATGGAGGCACACGCGGGGCTCAGGGAAAGGGCTGGCACGGGAGAACGTGGTTCTTTTTCAATCCGGAGGGAGCCACAAACCCCCAGAAACTCTGAACTCCAGTTCCAGGTGAGTTTCTGGGGACCCAGATGCAAACCTGGAGAGGCTGGACTGACTGGCACTGGGAGGAAATCCAAAGCAGGTTTCTCTCGGCATTGCTTTGCAGCGATTACCGTGGGACACAGAGACCCAGTGTCTCTTAGTGCAGGGCTAAGAAGCGGCCATAGCTGGTTGCTCCACCCTGTAGACTCCCCAAGGCCCCACCCCTCCCAAGCTGTGAGCAGAGGCATTTGCATATAAAAGGCTGAGTAGCCTCAGGCAAAGGCTAAAATAGTGCCTCCTTAGAGATACAAGAGCCAGCGTCATCCAGTGGCCAGAGTGGGACCATCCTAAAGACAACTCCTCAGATCCACAAACGCAGTGAGCACCAAAGCCCCACTAAAACAACTCTTCCCCCATAAGGGTGTCTCCAGCACAGAACTTCTCCCACTGTAGAGACAGCTGATTCTCATAGCCAAGTGGCTTAGAGGTCAATTCCTCTCAGTGATCATCTAACACAGAAAGCCACTCTATCAACCCAGGGAAACAGCCAAAATGCAGAGACAAAGAAACAGGTCACAAATGACAGAAATGGAGGAAAGCAAACAACTGGATATAGAGTTCAAAACCATGATTATAAGGTTTTTCAAGAATTTTCTAGAGACTGCTGATAAATTTAGTGAGACCCTCGAGGATAAAAAGTACCAGCTAGAAATTAAGCATACACTGACTGAAATAAATAATATACAGAGACCCAGCAGCAGACTAGAGGATCACAAGAATCAAGTCAAAGATATGAAATGTGAAGAAGCAAAAAATACCCAATTGGAAAAGCCCAAAGAAAAAAGAATCCAAAAATATGAAGACAGTGTAAGGAGCCTCTGGGACAACTTCAAGCATACCAACATCAGAATTATAGGGGTGCCAGAAGAAGAGAGAAAAAAGCAAGATATTGAAAACTTATTTGAAGAAATAATGACAGAAAACTTCCCCCACCTGGTGAAAGAAATGGACTTCCAAGTCCAGGAAGCGCAGAGAACTCCAAACAAAAGGAACCGAAGAAGGACCACACCAAGACACATCATTATTAAAATGCCAAGAGCAAAAGACAAGGAGAGAATCTTAAAAGCTGCAAGAGAAAA